>JBDJHY010141365.1:0-13189 GCA_039654485.1 Withania somnifera | reverse complement strand
TTACCAAATATTGGGTCCTTGGTCATTCTTGGGGGCTTCTATGATCGATGAAAAGAAGTATCGATGTGAGAGGTTTAGGATGATCAATTACTCGATATTTCAGAGTGGCAAACAAGAGTAGGTCTTTGGGGTTTTATCTACTTGTATAGAGTTGTTGGAGAGTGTGAGGGTGATTGATCCATAAATGATTCTTTACACATCCTTGCAGTTGTGTGGACCAGCCTGACAGTGATGGTGGTCTTATGTAAAGGAAAAACCGAATGGGAATTCTCAAATTACTTGGGATGAGTTCTTTTAGGCTTTCTATGATTGATACGTTCCTTGGAGCATTAGAGAGGACAAAAATGCCATTTGAGAATTTAAATTAGGGTGATGACGGTGGCAAAGTATTAGACCCGCGTCTATACCTTATTTAGATATGCTGGTTCACTTTTTACTAATTCAACTAAGAGGATTCATTGGTTTGTTCATGGGTAAAAATATACAGTTCATATGATAGTGATTAAATTGTCCCGTTAGGGGGAATCTTTTGTAGAGATAGTTTGTGTAGCCAAGAACGTAGAGTTGATAGACAAGGAGGAATTCGAGGACAGGAAAGGTAAGAGGTACCGTACTTTAGGCTAGTTTTTGGGTAAGTCATCCAAGGAAGAGTTTCATTTAGATGAGGTAGTTTATTCCACCGTTAGAGAACAGTACAAGCATCCTTGTAGGCATTCGGGGTGATCATATTTCTACTTATTGGGGTCAGTCTTCTCAAGGATTTTTAGTAAATACAGTCAGGCCGTAGTGATCCAGGACATTTGATGAATTTTTGTCGATTGTGAGGATAGGGAGGGACCCAACCTATTACACAGTGTCTAGATATAGCACCAGTACCTCTAGTTAGGGGCCGAGATAGAACTCAAACAGGAAAGGTGGTAGGACTTTTGATGGGGATGATAGTAGGCTTATAGTTCTACATAGAGGTGGCCAAGGTAATATCGTATCTGGTAGAGATAAAGGATTTTACTATGAATTCACCAGTTGACCTGAGGCAGAAGCCTTAGATGCAGTTATCACAAGTATGTTTCTAGTGTTCCATTAGCCTACGTTAGTATTATGTGATCCCAAATCTATATATTCCTGTCTACATATTTTGCTACTAGATTTGATATAATGAGTGATGCTCTACCAGTTTCCTTGTATGTTCCTACTCCCGCAGGATATTATTTTAGGTGGATCAGGTGTACCAATCCTGTATTATTTCTATGGTGAGCTATGACACTTGGGGTAGACTTGATCATTCTGGATATAGTAGATTTTAACCTTATTCTGGGTATGGACTGGATTTCTCTGCATCAAGCCATGTTAGATTGTTATGACAAGACTGTCACCTTAGATATGCTTGGTGTTACCGAAGATTGAATTGAAGGATTCTAGTGAGTCTTTTCTTAGTAGGGTGATTCTTTCCTTTGTGCCTAGAGGTTGATTAATAGGGGTTGTCTCTATTATTTCTCCTTTATCCAAGATATCAACACTGATACTCTCCATTAGACTCTGTACCAGTCAATTGTGAGTTTTCTGATGTCTTTCCTATAGATTTCCTAGGTGTTCCCCCTAATCGAGACATTGATTTTACTATTGATATAGAGCCGGGAACTAAGCCCATTTCTATTCCTCCGTATTGTGTGGCACTATATCAATAGTAAAATCAATAGTAAGCCCATTTCTATTCCTCCGTAAAGAATAAAGCCTCCGTATTGTGTGGTCCTTTTCTATTATTGAAAAATAAGGATGGGTCGATAAGGATGTGCATTATTGACTATAGTAAGCTAAACCAGGTTATTATTAAGAATAAGAATCCTCTTCCTAGGATCGATGATTTATTTGACCAGTTGCAGGGTGCTTCAATATTTTCTAAGATAGACTTGAGATCGGGTTACTATTAGTTGACGATTAGGTCTTTGGATGTCCCTATGTCAGTTTGAGTCCAGTATTTATGCAGAAGGGTAAGGTCATCCTTTGCTTCTAGACAGTTGAATACCCATAAGAAGAATTAACATACTTATGACTTGGAGTTGGAGACTTTATTTTTTGTATTAAAGTTATGGCACCGCTACTCATATGAAGGTCATTGTGAGGTATTCACATATCATAGGAGTCTTCAGTATATCTTAAGTAAGAGGGATTTGAACTTGAGGCAGCGATAGTGGACTGTGTTGCTAAAGAATTATGATATGATTATTCTATGCCATCTGGTTAAAGCTAATATGGTCTCTAATGCTTTGAGTAGGAAGTCATCTAGTATGATTAGTCTTGCATCGATTTGAGTAAAGATGCGACCTTTAGCAGGGAGGTTCAGAGTTTGGAAAATAGTTTGGTCTTCTTGAAGATTTCATAGGTATTCTTGATTTTATTAAGTCCCTTTCTTCCCTTATAGATCAAATTAAGGAGATATAGATCAGATTAAGGAGAAATAGTTTAAAGATGCAAAGTTGTGCCTTAATAGAGATAAAGTATTAAAAGGGAGAGGTAAAGGAGACATTTCTTGACTTGGAGGGTGTTTTAAGAATTTTTAGTAGGATATATATACCTAAGGTTGGTAATTTGACTAGCTTGATCATGACAGAGGCACATAGTTCGAGGTATTTCATCCATATAGGGGAAACAAAGATGGATGATTTGAGCCAGCACTACTAGTGGTGTGGCATGAAGAGATATAGCAGAGTTTGTGGTTAAATGCTTGAAATATCAGAGAGTGAAGTTTAAGCATTAAAGTCCTGGTGGAGTGTCTCATAGGATCTCATTCCTTCGTGTAAGTAGGAGAAGATTATAATGTATTTTGTTATGGGTTACCTAGGATCGTGGGTGGATTTGACTCACTTTGGGTTATTGAAGATAAATTGACTAAATCTACCCTTTTAATTCCTGTCAAGGTTAATTACATGGATGAAAAGATAGCCGAGATTTACCTTATTCATATTGTTCGTTTGCATAGAATCCCTATTTGCATTATTTCTGATGGAGGATCCTTGTTCATTTCATATTTATGGAGGGCGTCATAGCATGGTTTGGGTACTCAATTATACATGAGAACAAATTTTCATCCTCATAACGATAGCCAGTCTGAGAGTATGATTCAAGTATTGTAAGATATATTATGGCCTTCTGTTTTGGTTTTGGAGATAGTTGGGATAAGCATTTACGTGGAGTTTATTATAACAATAGTTATCAATCTAGAATTCAGATGGTGCCTTTTAAGGCATAATATAGTAGGTGATGTAGATCTCCCATGAATTGGTTTGATGCATTTGATTTGAGATCCCTTGATACATATCTACTTCTTGATGCTATGAAGCCGGTTCGAGTTATTCAGAGTCAGTTGTTGACAGCCCAAAGTAGACAAAAGACTTATGGAAATGACGAGTTTGAGGCTTGGAGTTCATGGAGGGTGATCGTGTTATGCTTAATGTGTCACCCATGAAACGTGTAATGGTGTTTGGGAAGAAGGGCAAGCTCAGCCCTATGTTTATTGGCCTAATTAAGATTCTGAAACATGTAGGGGAGGTGGATTATAATTTAGCTTTTCCATCTAGTTTGTCAATAGTGCATCCTACCTTTCATGTTTCTATCATTCAGAAGTACATTCCTGATGATTCTCATGTGATTCACTATGAGTCCATGACTTTAGACCCTGACTTCACTTATGAGGAAGAGCCTGTGGCTATTCTAGATAGGCAGGTTAGAAAGTTGAGGACTAAGGAAATTGCTCCAGTAAAGGTTCAGTGGAAGTATCACCCAATTTCAAAAGTTATACGGGAGATTGAGTTTGACATGTGTGCCAGATACACACAACTTTTCGAGGCTTTAGATAGTTTCTATTCCTTTATGTTCGAGGAGAAACATGGTTTTTAGTGGTAGATGGTGTAATAGCCCTAAAGGTCATTTTTTTGTATTTCCATAAATTACCATTTTTATCTTTTTGAGAGTTACCTAGAGTCATATTTGTTCAGTTTAGGGGTTTGGTTTTGAAATCGGAGCTAAAAGTAGTAAAGTTAGAACTTTTTTAGTTTTTGGAAGACTTTAAGTTAAAATAATTAACTTTAGTCAACATATAGAGTTTTGAGTTCGAAATGGAATTTTATCAGTTCCATCAGCTCCCGAATGTTTAAATTGGTCTAGGAGGACCTTCATTTTTAGTTTTAGGCTTTTCATGGTAATTTTTGCTTATTTGATGAGATATAGTTGAATTTTAGGCTAAAGTTTGACTTTGCTCAACATTTGATGATCGGGCGCTCATATTTGAATTTAATAATTAACTTTAGTCAACATATGGAGTTTCGAGTCTCGAAATGGAATTCTGTCAGTTCCATCAGCTCCCCAATGTGTAATTGGTCTAGGAGGATCTTTATTTTTAATTTTAGGCTTTTCATGGTAATTTTAGCTTATTTGATGAGATATAGCTAAATTTTAGACTAAAGTTTGACTTTGCTCAACATTTGATGATTAGGCGCTCATATTTGAATTTCATCAATTCCGTTGGATTCGGGAGTCAGTTTTGGGCTAGGAGAAGGTTCAAAATATTTTTTGAAAGTTTTGAGGGCAGTTTCATCTGTTTGGTTAAATTTTCTATTTTTGTAATCTTGGTGGGATAGGGTCAACAAGACTTCGGATTCACATTTTGATGGTTCTATTGAGTCAAGAACATTAAATTTAGTAGGGCAGCATATATGGTTTGTGTGCACGAGATTCTGAACGAATCCCTAGGGTTTAATTAGAGACTATTTTCTCATTGCAAGTTGTTGTCATCTAAGCTTTATGGTGTAGCATAATTTACTCATCGAGGTCATGTGCATGAGCATCAAATCCGCGAGTCAAAATTGTTGTTCATCATGATCGCATGCAGACAATCGCGTAAGTGAGTTTCTTAGCTTATTGCGATTGCGTAAGTCAGTTTCCTAGCTTTTGGTCATAGTCACATAGAGCATTTCGGGGTCCAAAACTGATTATTCATCGCAGTTGCATAATAACAATTGCAATCACATAGAGTACGGTAAACTAGTAAGCTGAGACAAAGAATCTTTGTACACGAGCTCATTCCCCATTTCCACCATTTTTAACTTATGAGAGCTCACTTAGGGTATTTCTAAAGATACTTTTTGAGGAAAATCATTTGGATAAGTTCTTTAATCATAAAATCTTCAATGGTCCATTAATTATTCCTTAATTTTAACATCAAATTTGATGATTTCAAGGTGTAAAATTTGGTTATTTTTTAGTAAGACCTTGATATTGTATTATGAAAATTGAGGGTAAATTACTACATTGTTTTTGACAAAATTTCATATTATGATCCTTGAAACATGGGCCTCGATGTAAAATAATTTTTATCACTAAATAAGGGACAATAATATCTGTGTACATGGTCTCAAACCCATATATAAGACTTGCACGTATTTACACCATTTTCAAGTTCCAAAACCCTCTTTAAACATTTTGGGTGATATTTTACTCTTTGAAAAGGTCTTGGTGATAAAAGAGTTCAAAGATTCAAGGCTTTTGATAAGATTTTTATCCAAACACTTCTTATGTATGGATTTGTAAGCATTTGTTTATACTTATTTATTAATTTTTGTAATATTCATTTTGGGCTTTAAGACCAAAATTTTATGGATAAGTTGATATTTTACTATCAAATTGAACCCCGTTTATTAATAAAACTTGACATTTGATATCCCTAAGTTATGAGTAACTTCAATATCATGAAAATTCTTATATTTCAAAATGGGCTTCCGGACTTGACTTTTCCGGTGAATTTCGGACCCCGTTTAAAGTATATAAATATGGATATTATTCTTCATAATTTCTAATGAGAAATCCATAATTGACTATATTTTCCAAACTCAGAAGTTCCGCGGAAAGGAAAGGGACTTGCTTTAGTTGCTTGCTTCGTTTTAAGGAAAGTAGAGGCTTTGACTCTCTTGCTCCGTAGTAAGTTCAAAAAAGGTGACATGTCGAGAAAGGTGGAATCGTCGTGTAGATTCAAAGTGTCGTAGGATATTACGTCTAAAGTATTTGCAATTAGTAATAATGGAGAATATTTAGGGGTGCCCACGTAGGTGAAATCATGAGTATTCACCCGAAAACTATATTTAAGAAAGCAGGTTAAAATCCAGGAAGAAAATGGTTAAGATTTATTTATTATTCTACTTCTCTATTGAGTTGGGATATTATATAGTATTTTCGATACCTAGATGGTTCACATGCTTTATTTCAGATTCAATTAATATTTATAGCCGTGTATGAATTTCCTATGAAAGATTATTTATTCGCGATTGATTCCTTACTTGAGATATGTCCATGAGTGGTTTTGATTGACTTAAAGTGATGCTTTATTTGATTATTTTTCTGGGAGAGTTGTTCTTTTGTTGATTTTATGCCCTTGCATAGCTTTAGTTGGATTGATATGATTCTTGTTGATGTTATTCCCATGATTTTCTTTATTGGTTTAAGAATATTAATGTAACACCACCAACTTCCGGTCTAAGACTCGTATCATTATGAATGTGGTTAGGCTCGTAGTGTAATCCCCAAAGAATTTTACTAATTTCTCCTAAATTTTTTTAGTTATTTGGAGATCCAAGAATGAGTATTTAGACCCGTATAGTTTGTAAAAGGGACTTGGGATGCATGCATGGGAGCATGATGAAAATTTGGTAGAGAAGAAACCTCTGCGTCGTGTAGGTTATTACGCAAGATAAACCATATGTCCTGGAGATTAACATGAGGATCACTGGAACCCCTGAAAGATAAGTTGCGCACCACGTAGGTTAATCTGCAAGATAAGTTGCACAAGACATAGGTTAATATGTGAAACAAACTGTGTGACTCAGGTTAGTCCCAGGGAGAAATATTTTCAGCTTTTATCTTAAGGGCATGAGGGTAAATTCCCAACCCAAATATGTCCGATACGATGTCATTTTAGGCTAACAAGAGGTGATATATATACTTACACTTAGAAAATTTTGTCATACTATGCTCACAACTCTAAAAAATTAAACAACTTTCTTAAGCGCAAACGAGGGTCTTCATCTTTAAGGTAAAAAAATTCAAGATCTCCTTTAAATTTTTAGTCAAAATCCTCAATAAACGGGTATTAGGACTAAAATGAGAACACCCTTTTGTTCACATACAAAAATTTCAAGTCTTTTCAAGAGATTTTGAATATGTTAGGGTTTTCAATCCACTATCTTATTTCACGTTATCATATGAATAATTCATGATCCTTATGTTATACATATGATTATGCATTTTCTTATAAATGTTTTATACATCATGAGATTAGAAAGGTGACGTTAATAACTTTATCCATATGATTTTCTAATTATGAAAGACAGAACTTCCGTGATTTTATGAGTAAGATAACCATAAGAATGCATCAATTCTGCAAGAGAGCTTATTTTCAAAGTCTATATACTAAGTATGATATCCCATGACTGCCTAAGAGTTTTACGATTTTATTACATGATCTAATACATGTTTAGCAATAGTGGTTCAAAGAAATATGAATTATGACTAATATGGGTAAGATGTGTAAAACATAAGATATTGAATGAGCTATGCATATCTAAAATGCCGAGCGAATGATGGTTTATATAATCCAAGTCCATAACTACATTGCCACCATAGGTTTAATAACTTGAAATCACTGAGGTATAATGAAAAGATCCTAATGCATGTTTTGTATTAAATCTTTCCTATTATCATCCCTCTTTTCGGTGTAGGGGAAGCACACCGAACTCTATGTAGTTCGCATGTCCTGTCGATTAAAAGAAACTCCCACCTAAATAGATTGTATTTTTCTTATGATATGTGCTTT
The DNA here is from genome assembly GCA_039654485.1 of Withania somnifera. NCBI lineage: Eukaryota > Viridiplantae > Streptophyta > Magnoliopsida > Solanales > Solanaceae > Withania > Withania somnifera. The sequence continues at coordinate 5,331 of JBDJHY010141365.1, read as the reverse complement.
TACTTGTCAGTCCCAAAAGATTATAAAGTTACATGTTTTAGACATTTAATAGTTATTTTCTAATTATGCATTTATTGTGGTATCGTGACATGAATTCTTACTTAAGATGAATGTTACCTATGTTGATTTCTAATTCTGGTTATATCTTTAATTTATTGTAGTCCTACATACTCAGTACCTTTCCTGTACAAAGTGCATACTTCTATTGTCTATATTTTTCATGTGATGTAGATATATGTCATGACCCAATTTCACAAGTATGATGACACATACTATCCCACCAGTAGGTGAACCAACTCGGTATCCAAGAGTTGTAAGCGATGGGCTACCATAGAAAGTATGGACTCACACCATCACACTAATTGGAAGAAAAAGGACAAAAGATGAGATAAGGAGGAAACATAATATAAAACACAGTCGACAAACTTCCCAAGACTTGGTATCAGTATATACAGAGCCTACTAAAAGTACAGAGTAAAAGATGAATGTAAAAACAATACAAGGTCTATCTTTAAAGTATAAAAAAGACAAAATAAGGCTAATGAGATACAGGCAAGGATGGAGTCAAAATCTCACCCTGTATCTTTAAAAGTCTATAGCGTAAGGCATAATCATCACGATCAACGACGGTTTTTAGTAATCAAATATGCACTAGGAAGATGCAAGTACAATATGAGTATAAGTCGTCGAAGCAATAAATACCTAGTAGGATTTGAGGGCCCACCGGGCACATAATAAGCATAATCATAGTACATAACATGAATGTAAAAAAAGAAAGTCACGAAAGCAAATAGAATAGCATAGGAATCTACCTATATAGAAAGAAGTAAGAAAATAAATAGTGAACAAGTATCACTACCTAACCCAAAGACAAGGAACTCGAGTAGGGAAGAGACATACTTGGGATCCTTATAGCATTATAATAATAATAACATAAAAGTAAGAAAAGACAGATAATGAAGGAGACAAAGGGGAACAAGCGATGTACCAGTAACCTCAAGGACACGGGATGGAAAGATACAACTAGTAACATCATGCACAAATAAGCCCACAAGGTAAATATGATCAACAGACTAAACTATGACTACTACTAGCAGTATATAAAGCAGTAAAACAGATAAAACCCTTCCAAGCCCCTATAAGAATGGAAGAGTACACACAAGTCATGCTCAGTCATCTGGCATCTCATACTACTAGATATTTCATGCAAAAACAAGTGTGATAAAGTAAAGATAGACATAATAATATAGTAATTCGTTGTACGTTCCTCTTCCGGTACCCGTAGGCCTAGTAGGCAGGACCCATGGAAAGGCAAGCCCCCATATATCCATACCTCTTCAGCTACTCATAGACCAAAGTCAGGGTCTAAGGAGGTATGAAACCACATACTAATCTGTAGCATCTTCGTACCTCTCATCTCAGAGTCAAAGTGCCACAGTATATATATATCACCATATCAAGGATTCTCGACATCCCACTGCCACACTATCCCAGTATCTCATCAATCAAATTCCCATCTCAATAAGTGTGATAGTGTAAAAAGGTTGTACTCACTACCGAAGATCAATCAGACTCAAGTGCAAACAGTAATAATAAATGACAGTACCCGGTACCAAGATATGAGACCTAGTCTAAAATAAATAGAAAAGGGTAATACCAGTTTCCTCACACTTAGTCGGGTCTTAAATGGGTGTAAAATTCCTTGTATTATTAATTATTATCAGAAAATCCCATTTAACCCAATTTTAGGCATAAATATATGAAAACAGGCCTATACAACCACACAGTCTCGGGAAAATAGTGATAATAGGCCCCCAAATTAATATATACTCTTAGAAAGTTGAACCTTACAGAGCTCAAATTGTATGAATACACATTACAAGCAATGCTACAACTATCCTACGCCCTCCACATGCTTAGTCTTAGCTATCAACTAGTAGCACAAAATAATCATCCCAAACTCAAGGGCGAACCCAAAAACCAAACCACGCATTAGAGTCCTATACTTCAAGAGTCATCCTAAGACTATTATATGGCCAATACTAGGTCAAAAGCATTGTATTACACCAAGCACTGAGAATGAGATAAAGAAAAATAGAATATGCAGTCAAGGGTCACGATATCGATCTAATTTCCGACCCATGGATACTATTTAGAATAATTATGCAATTTATATCCCTAATATAATCCTAAGGAGCTTACCTGTAGTCTAGCAAAAGTAGCATTACAGCACACAAAAATTATCTCGCTTAATGCAAAACGTCTCCAAATGGCCTCAAAACTAATAAAATAAGGATCACTCATCATGACACAATCAATGGTATAATTTATGTCAAATTCAAAATTGGGATGAAAATCAGGCCTAAAATGGGCTCACATAACCCATTAATTGAACCCAAAAATGAACTTTGCCATAGAAGTCTTAGCAACACCAATAACTCATGCTCTAAACATGAGCATTTTCAATAATGAATTGGGCTTCAAAATTCCCGTAGAAGATAGACGAAGAGAAACACTTTACATATTTTACAAGAAATACATGGAGAAATTATGTACTATAATGGAGGAGAAGTCATCTTTAGGGTGAAAACTCACTCAATACACCAATTAAAAGCTAGTGACAAGTTGAAAATTCAGGAATCTATAAGGATTGACAAGAGTTCATCATAGCTTTCAATGGAGGATCCCATAATTTTCATGGAAGTTTTAAGGTAGAAAACTTATCCAAGTGATGGAGGAAATAAAAATTAAGTGCCAAAATAGCTTCCCCACACTTTGGTGATGAAATACCAGAGAAATAAAAGCTTTAAGAGAAGATTAGAGAGAGAAAGTTGTGATGTAAATGGTGGAAAAATTATGTTGAGATACAATATATGTGTCTTGAACGGTGAAGTGTGATCGTGCTAGGGACGTGAAATCACGATAAATGGCAACAGGGCATAGAAGTTAGATCGCGCTGAAAAGATGCGATCACATCAAATAAAGGCCTCAGTGATTAGTGTTATCGTGCTGCATGGTGTAAAGGGGAAATATCTATCAGTATCGAGGGAGAGCACTCATACTGAAGGAGGGATAGTACGCATGGAACTATCTATGCTAGTGGAGCATGAATACGCTAAATAGAGGGGAAAGGATTTAGTGCCATCGGTGTTGGAAGTGCGCGATCGCGCCAAAGGCTTGGTGGGCCAACCTGGTGCTACAATGAACCAGAAAACCAACATAATTACAAACTTTGAATAGGTCCTCCAAGCCCTCCTAGAATGTGAAACACACAAATAAATAATCCAAACACACCAAAAATAATATTTTGGTTCCAACAACGCAAGTTGAAATTCCAATACGAGGTTATTTTGGAGAAATGTTGACTAAGTCAACACTTTAAAAAAAATTTCCTTAAATTCACCCAACACCTCAAAATTAGACTAGATACTAAAGAAAGTGAATGAACACTCTTCTTGACCCAAACTCAACATTCTGGAGCTTATGGCATTGTCAAGTTTATGATGTGAGCCTCTGATCATCGAATGTTGACCATAGTTAAATATTTAACTACTGGCCAACTTTATCTCATTTGATGAGATAAACTCACACCAAATCTCCTAGACCTGAACCAAGGGTCCACCTAGACTAAAATTCATATGCTTGAGCTAACAAATCTGTCGAAATTTAATTTTGAGATCACCGTAAAGGAATGTTGACTAAAGTCAACAATTACCTATTCAGGATATAAAATAGGGAAAATGATATACATCCCAACCGATCTGCCAGGGAGCCAAACTACCAGTCCCAGCAGGTCATAAATAACCTAGGAAAGCTACCGAAATACTCTAGAATTCAATACAACATGTAAAATATAGAAATAACCATAAGGGTCACTATAATACAGGAGAGCATTCCCAAACTCATGGCTAAGCACTCTCAGTTACAAGTCCAATAATGGTGAATCCTTCTCATTTCGAGGGATTTTTCAGTAGTGACTTCTCTTATTTAATAGTTATTTAGTTTAGTCATTCAGTGGCATTGTCTTGATATAAGTATTTCTTTAATGGATAGATATTTTATGATTTTGATATCCCTTCAAGCCCAACACTATATGTTATTTTTTTTATTTAGAGTTGTTTCAGTTTTTTTATTATATTTAAATTTCATTTATATCATAATGGTGCTTATGTATGTATGTCAAGGGTTAACTTGGGGTCCTCCGTGGTTCCAAGTACCAAATCCTGCCTAGGTGTAGGCTCAGATTGTGACAAGATTGGTATCAGAGCATAAATTTCAAGTATCCAAGGGTGTCCAAAAATTTGTGTTGATAAAGACATTTTCGTAGGTTTGTGAGGGGGAGGCTATAGTGCATATTGGAAGTGTCTCTCTTTATTTCATGCTTTTAGTTCATGCAATGGATGTGAAATCTATAAAATTTCCTAACTTTTCCATAATAAGTCTTTTATATAATGCCTCTACGCAGAGTTGTCGTTCGTCCACGACAAAACCCCCAAGCACCACGTCTTACTAATATAATGAGTACAGAGCTTCATAATGCAATTCATACCATACTCAAACCATGACAGCTCTAGTTGAGTGATAAGGAGTAGCCTATATAGGTCCCTATGTTGTCCCAGAGACTGCCAGAATTCAATATTTCCTCCAAATGAATCCCCCTAAGTTTCATAGGTTGAGGTTAGGTGAGGATAAAAAGGTTTTTATTGAAGAGGTCTAGAGAATATGTGGGGTTATGATTGCGAATGAGGTTGACAGAGTCGATCTTGCATCTTATTAACTTAACTATGTTATGATAATATGGTATGATCAGTGAAAGAATAAAAAAGGTGATAATGTTACACCTCCTATATGTGATGTATTTTCAGAGGCATTCTTGGGTTAGTTCTTTCCTCGAGAACTAAGAGAGATAAAGATGCAAGAGTTTCTGAATTTAGAGAAAGGCTTGATGAGTATTAGAATATATAGTCTGAAATTTACTTAGGTGTCCTATTATTCTCCGGATATGGTTGTTGATATAAGGAGAAAGATGAGCATGTTCGTGAATAGAATATCTCCCCATATTATCAAAAAAGGGTGATCTGCAATGTTGGTAGGAGACATAGATATTGGTAGGTTGATAGTTTACTTAGAACAGATTGAGGGAGATAGAGTGAAATTGAAGAAAGTCTATCAAAACAATAGAGCTCGAACATCTAACCAAGATTCCAATAACTAGAAGAATAAGAATGGGAACAAATCATCTTTCTAAAAAAAATCAGTAGCACCAGCACCATCATTGGCTAGTTCAACTATAGCCGGGCCAAGGTATGACCATTAGTCTAGTCATCCCAG
>JBDJHY010141356.1:0-13189 GCA_039654485.1 Withania somnifera | reverse complement strand
CTAAGTTCTCTTGATTTATCTTGTAATTGGTATTTTGAAAACTGCTTTTTTTACTTTGATGAAAGAAATTATTTTTTTATTGTTTTTTAAAAAAATATTTTTTTAGAAAAAATATTTTTAATTTTTTTTAACAAAACTAACATGAAAAAATAGAAAAATCCTTAGTACCCAACGCACCCTTAAAGTAATGCACCCAACAATATTACCTTTTCTCTTATATGGCAAAGCTAACTTGCATGAACCAATAGGCAAAGAAAGCTCTTGCTCCAACTTGACCACATCCAATCCGTAATACCACCACTTAATAATATGTTGTTGTGTTTGGTAAAGAGTTTGATAAGCCCCTTTCTTTTTTCATGAATAAAAATGCCCTTACATCTATTTCAAAAAAATATGAATTTAAAAGTATATTTACGTATTGTAAAGGCACAGAAATGGAATGAAGAGGAAGTTGTGGTTTTATTATTTTGAAAATAATATTCTTGGAATTATTTTTGACTGATTTTAGTTTATAATTATTCAAGTGATGCTTGTAAGCATTTTTTTACAAGTCAAATTAAATGTACACATAAGTTAGTTAATTTGATCAAGTTTATAAACTCGCACAAGCCTTGTTATCAAGACATTCACGTAATGAGTATGTAACAAGGGATGCTGCATTTTCGCTTAAGAAAGCTTCCTTTTGAGTAGTCTCATAGGTCAGACTGGTTGCAACGGAAGTTGAAGGCCGGCGCAAGCAATTTAAGAAGCGAGCCAAGAAAATCAAGTTGATTTTGATGATCAATGCCGTTGATTTGATGGAGGAACCTTCAATTTCATCATCCTTAATTTAAAAAAATTTATTTAAAAAAATAAAACGAAAGTGAAGATTTAAGTTTTATATGTAGTAATGCACCCTCACTTTTTGTTGCTAATAGGAAGTAGGGCTTTATATTAGTTATAATTCAAGTGATGTAGTTTGTTTAAAAGGGATAATTAATAAGTTGTTGGAGAAAGGAGGATACCTAATTAAGAAAAAAGACTAGGAAATAAGTTATAAGATTGTTGTTTCTTTGTTTTTAAGTGTTCCTTTCTTGGACATTCAATTGTTACATAATGTTGTAAAGGCGGCATCTTGTTAATTATTATTGGGTTACTCCCTCGGCTCAATATATAGTTGTCACATTTTACTCGTTCCAAGTTAATTAAACTAATTTTTAAAGCTCAATTAAATTAAATTAATATTTTATAATTAAAATTTTGATATTAAAATATTATAAACAAATACCATAATAGTTGCAATTTCTATCATATCAATATTGATAACAAAAAAATGTTAAATTTGAATCTCAAAAATAATTTTTAGATATACATATCCCTAAATATCCAAGCTGATTTAAAAATGAAAAATTAAATTGTCCTTGTGTCTTGGTCAAGTTGGTCTTAATTACTTTAATGCGGAGGAAGCATAAGCCTTCTTTAATAATCATTTTACCATAAGTCTTAGTTAGTTGCTGGCACAAAAAAGATTTATGTTAAAAACAAACATTATTATGGGACTAAATTGTATCTATAAGAAAATTTTAAAACTAAGCTTACACACAAATTTTCCTTTTCCTTTTTTGCAGTTGCAAATTTCCTATATTAATTAAGATTTTGACTGTATGACATGGATTTTATTTTCCATGTTAAGTGACTTCTGGTAGTGAAGAAAGAGAACGAAAAGGACATGGATACCTAATCCCAAAAACGATGATTTAAGAAGTTAATAAAAAAAAAAATTTAAAAATTATTATTTATTTTTAAAAATATCACATGGATTAAACAATTTACATGACAACATGTGGTCTTAGCAAGTTCATACAGGTTAGTAAGTTTATTTGTCTTACCATTTTAAAAATTTATTTCAAGATTTTTTTTTAATTTTATAATTTTAACTTTCTATTTAACATATTTAAAAAGAATCAAAGCATATTTTGATGTATTATTCATAATTTTACTATAAGACTATTGGATTTTAAAAATTTCTTATTTTTTAAAATTTTAAGCCAAGTTAAAATCAAATAGATAAATTAAAAAGTAGGAATATTTTGCCTAATATAATAAGATAAGGATAAAGTGAACAAGTGTCTTTCATGTATTACAAATTACTCCAATTCAGTCTCAAAAGTGACTTATACTTTTTTTTTCGTTTAATTTTAATTATTATTATTCTAAATAAATATTCAACTTTAGTTGTTATTTTTGATATATTAAGAAAAAATAATTTTTTTATATTTAACTTTTAATATTATTTTTTATTTCTTAAATTATTTTTTAAAATTTAATAGTAAACACAATTAATGAAAGTAATATAATAAAATACTCAATATAAGTGTGACAATTAAAGTTAAAAAGGGGAATATTCTATTAATTACAAATATATGACTAGTTTAAATATCAAATATACCATTTAATCAATATTCGATTGGATTAGGAAAAATTCAAATACGCATTTCAGTGAAGCTTCATCTAGTAGAATAATATCCATTTCTTGTTTTAGATTCAATTTTAAAGTAAACTACTTTTATAGCTTTATTGACAAAGGAAAAAATAGACATGAGAAGTATCAGTTTAAAATTGTACTCTAATGCTGGTAACTTGAAACTTATCCGAGACTAGATGATACTTGCTCCGTTTTTCCTTACTTGTTTATTATATTAAAAATAAATATTAATATTATTTATTTGAATTAAAAAATCAATAGATAATTTATTTATTTTATGTCTATTTTCTCCTTACTATTAAGTATTATGTATTTTTTAATAAATTTTTCAAAATATATATTTATTATATTTAAATATTGATACGATAAATTATTTTTAATTTTTTATCAAATTAATAATAAATAAGTATAACCCACAAAGACTAGAAGAATTGGATTCCTAAAAAAATATTTAGTCCGTTGTTTGTGGAAATTTCTGCTCCTCTTTTTCTTTGACATCACACACACACACAGAGACCAAGAAAAAAAAGAAGTTCTCCACTTTTTAGCCCTACATAAATTCTCTTTTTGATTGGATTCGTTCAAATTTAATTTAGAAGGAGGAGGAGGAGGAGAATAAGGAGGAGAAGAAGAAGAAGGATAAGGAGCTGAAGGAGAAGAAGGGGAAATAGGTGAGAGAAAAGCAAACAATTTATCAAGTTTAGTTAGTTATTTGCTTCTATATCTTCAATTTCATCCGTGAGCTGCAATGATTTGCATAAGATTTTACGAATCAAACTAGTCAGTGATCATCTTAAATTCTTACAGCTACAGAGTGCCTTTGGTTCAAGAAAGAATGGTTATCAAATCTAAAAATATAGTAATGGTGATTTCGCGGTTCGTTGGAGATGGATAATTATCTAGATTACTTGAAATGGGATATAGAATTAACAAGAAAGGGGAAAGGGAAAGGGAGTAGTGGTTGGTCAAAGATGAAGTTCGCCTGAGTTTGCGATTCGAAGCTGTTGTTCGCCAATGTGGAGGAGATAATATGTAGAGAAGTAAATAATGGGTTGGGATGAGTGTTGATAAGGAATCAGGTTCGTGAACTAGGATCGAAATTCAAAAACAAAATGCTATGTGAATTCTATCAAGTCAATTGAATTATCAAGAATTGATGAAATCCACCAACGATTTTCAATAGAATTAATCAACCTACATCAAATTCGATAACTAAACAATGAATAAACACGTATGGTACCCCACGAATGCACAATTCGATAATTGATTAAAACATATAGTAATTGATCAACTAATAGATACACTCACTCCTAGTCAACCACCATTCAATAAATGAAGGATATACCCACCAATATTTACGAGAAAGTCTCCAGTAAACAATCTAATCTAATCTAAGGTTGGGAATCCATCCACTATTCTGAGCTATGGTAAAAAGCTAGACCCAATAGAATAATCTCTTAATTCATCCAAAACTATGAGGAAAATGGAAAGACAAAATATTTATACTAATCTACTTTCAATTATTACAATAAGCTCAAAAGTGATATAATATGACAAATAAGGTCCTCTAAGTTGGGTTTTTTCACATTAGGTCCTCAAAGTCTTCAAATGTCTTCCAATTGGATTTCAAGCTATTCTCCACACTCGTGTTTGCCTCCATTGACACTCGATTGTGTACTTTAAAGCTCCATTTGGTGCGTCCATGGCTTGAGTCCTCGTGACTATACCTTGAAGTATAGCTGTAGCATGATTAGTGTTTCCCTGATTGTATCAAGTGTATCTAGGATATATTTTGTATGAGTTATTCAAATTAAGTAGGTTGGTATGGGTTGGTTTAAAGAGGATAACAGGTATTTAAGAAAAACAGAATTTTTTTATTTAATTTGGAGATTTCCATCCAATTGGAGGGAATGTTTGTTAACTTTCATAACAACAAGGGTATTTTTTAACTCAATAGTATAACAAGAGATAAATTTAACTAATAAATATAAATAGAGGGGTATTTCTGACCATTTTTCTTAAAAATTTCAAAAATTAGTTTTTGACCCAAAAATCACTTTTTTTAGTTTTACGATTATGAAATTTTTGTCAAGATTATATTAAAAAGTATAGCCAAACAATTTTTGTTATTTTTTTTCAAAAATTACTGGAATTTCTTATGGCCAAACGAGTCCTAATTAAGTGTTTGGAAAGTAAAAGGATATTTTAAAAAGCTGAATAAAAAGCAAAAAATGATAAGTTGGAGGGGGGTCAATTCTTTTTTTTTTTTTTTAATCTTAAAAAGTTAAAAAGTTATTTTTAAAAATTCTATCCAAACAGGCTCTTAGAAATTGAAGGTGTCAAATTTGGCCGATAAAAATATAATCCCATAAGCCAACTTGCTAGGATTTGGATAGATCAGAGTAGATACATACTTCTTCCGGATCCCTTTACTTGTTGCATTTTTAATTTGCATACCCCTTAACAAACATATTAACTAAAATGTAATTTAATTAAAATATTCTCATTTATTAGTCATTTTTAATTAATACTTATCCCTTTTACACTATCATAATATCTTTTCATATTTATCACTAACGGTAAATTGAAAACAAACAACTAATTATGTCTTGATTTCTTAAAATGACAAATATTATAAAAAATTTATTTATAGCAAGAATAACAAGTATTTAGAAATGAAGGAAGTATGTCGTATATCAAATGACAAATATTGTGAACCATCAATTTTTACTAATAATGGCAAGTAAAATACTTTGAAAAAAGTATTCACTAATGGATAATTTTGGATATAAGTTAACACTATGTAAAGATTTTTTAAAATTATTTTGACTTGTTAATAAAAAAAATTAAAATTGACAAACAAATAAAAAATGTTTTTGAGTTGAGTGGTTAGATTACAATATAGTACTGTTAAGTCAAATTGATCTGGTACATGAATCTTGAAAGAAGTAAGCATTGAACCTATTATAACTCAATTTACTAAATTCATTTTCCCAATTTGATATCCCTATAGGTCAGGTTGATATTTTCTAACGCATTAAGTATGAGTTGTAAAAATGTAAAAGGTGTGTTTATATCTTAAATATTTTTTAGTTTATTTTTAATTATCATATTTTATTTTCTTAGAGTTAAACATATTAAGTTTGATAGTGAATTTTGATATGCGAATTTTCAAGTTTTTCAAAATAAAATTTATATATTTAGAAACTAATAAAAAATATTATAAGTCATAATAATTAATAATTTAAAATATTTAAAAAATATAAAAAAATTATGATCAAAGATAAATTTATTTGAATATCAAAATTCAAAATTCTGATAATTAAGAATGTACCTAGTAGGTTTATCAATGAAGTCTAAATCATGTAAATATATATGGAAAAGAATCCATAAGGCACTTAATATCCCTGATTAATAGGAGGAGGAGAAGAAGAAATTATTATTCCTTCGTTCAAATGATCTTGGATTCTTGAGGATATTTAAAAGTTGGAACTAGTGGATACAATATCAAATGAAAAAAGGAATCACGAAATTAAATAATGAAAAATAGATTATTGCATGTGGCTTAATCTATACCTTTGGTCTTTGGAATATATAGACTAAGAATCTCTTAAAAAAGAAATTAGCAAAATTTATAAATGGCAGATATTTTCAGCTGTCACTATATCAAAAGGATCTTTACCAGTATTTAATAACCCTAATAATTTAATTATCAATATTTTTAAAAATATTTATTAGTGATAATTATATTTTACTATTCTTTGGTAAATATGGTTAAAGGTTATAGCGACATTATATTTTGTTGAGACCATTAATTATTGTTACAGTCTTTTCTTTTACTTAGAGGGTTCAAAATATATAAAAATGAACTTATGAACTAACCGAAGGAAATTCTACATCATTTATATATACGTAAAAATTAATGTTAATCATATACAAATAATATTATTTTTCACTGAAGGGGGGTTCGGATGAACTGTTGAGAATGCTGATGGATCACGTTAATCTACCTAGTTTTTCTGTCTAGTTCGTTATTTATTTAATCAGTTAGTTAAAACTATTAATAGTTATTCCACCTAGTCCGATAGGCTCGTTAGTTTATTAGGTAATCACATAGTAAGGATTATACCACCTAAATATATGTGCGTGTATTTAATTGATTCAGTTGAATAAATAATAAAAATGTTCTCTCTATAGCTTTCTCTCTCTACATCTTCTTCTTTCTCTTCTTTATCTCTCTCATTGCTTACTGAATTCTTGAACACCAAGATTCAAGAATTCTATGCTTATTTCATTTAATGACATGGTATCAGAGCTTACAAGGTAGAAGAACTAACTTGTGATATGAGTTTTCTCTAAATCCACTATGCAAAATTCTTGGTTCTTGCAAAGTTCTTGAAGATTGAAAATGATAGAAACGGGGCAAAATGGTGTCGAAGGCACCCAAAATATTGGAAATAATCATAGAAATTCAATAAGTGAAGTTGATTATAATCATCCCTTATTTCTTCACACATCTGATGTAAGTGAAATTCAAATCATCTCAATTCAATTGATTGGAGTAGATTTTTTTTATATGATTCAGGTCATGCGTATTGCTTTACTGGTTAGGAACAAGTTGGAGATGGTTGATGTGTCTTGTGTGAAACAGAACTTTCCAGAGCAAGGTAGTTACTGCGAAAGAATTAATGTCATTGTGTTGTCATGGATTCTTAATTCTGTATCTAAGAGTTTATTAGGAAGAGTCAAGTACGCCTCAAGTGCCTAAATAGTTTGGGAAGAACTTTATGAGAGATTTAATAAAGTGAATTGGTCAAAAACCTTTAATCGTCACAAAAAAAATTGTTACATTAGTTCAAGGAACTTCTTCTGTTTCGATTTATTACTCCAAGTTGAAAGATTTTTAAGAGGAGTTTCAAACTTTAGTTCCTTGTTTTGCTTGTAGTTGTGAAAAATCAAAATAGTTCATTCAACACCATCAACTATTGAAGTTATTTCAGTTTCTAATGGGGTTGAATGATACCTACTTACAAGCTAGAAACCAATTTTTATTAATGAATCCTATGTCCACAGTGAATCAAGCCTATTCTATGATAATGGGTGATGAAAGTTAGAAGGCTATGAGATTCAATTATGAAATTTGGGTGCTAATCCTGCTATCTTGCAAGGTCAAATTGAGCTTGCATTGTATTTAAAAGAAACAACTAATCAAAGGTTTAAGAGGAATTCCAATACTATGACACAAAAATAGGGTAACTTGTATTGTGATCATTGCAAGTTATGTATCACACAATGGAAAAACTTTTACAAGATGATAGGGTATCCTAATGACTACAAATTCAAGAAGAACGAACTCAACAATACAATTCACAATGTTCAAACAGAGGCTATATGAAGATATGGTCAAGCAGATCATGTTTCTCACTCAGAAGGAACATGTCCATTGAACCCGGTCACTTAATCGAATCAAGAGTACGCTAACCAACTGAAAGGATATTCTTTTAATAAAAAGCAGTATCACTAGTTCTTATAGTTCATGTGGATGCAGGGAAACTTCACACCCTCATCTAACACAACAGGTATCACCACTGCTCTAGAAACACTTAAACATGAATACAAATGGATAGTGAACACTGCAGCAACTAACCATATGAATACAAATCTACTATTATTACGTAAATTACCTTTCTCTAATAATGATAAAAATCTGCTAATATTTTTTATCTTGTTCATATGGATGTACGGGGTTCATATAATGAATCCACATTTGATGGTAGCAAATCTTTCTTAACTGTTGTGGAAAACTTTTCTAGAATGACATCGCATTTCTGTTAAAGCTAAAATTTGATTTGTGTGTTATTATAAAGAAATTTATCACATATGTTCATACTTAATTTAACAAACTGATTAAATTTGTCGAGAGTGATAATAATTTTGAATTTGTCAACCATAACTGTCATAATCTATTTAAAAATTATACATCAAAGAACTTGTGTTTATATACCTCAGCAAAATGAGATAGCCGAAAGAAAGCATAGACACATACTGAAGATTACTAGAGCAATTAGATTTCAAGCTTGCGCTCCCATAAAATATTGAGGTTATTTTATTCAAACTGTTGTATACGGTATTAATAAAGTTTCTTGCACTGTTGTTAATGACAAAATTCATTATCAAAATCTCTATAAATAAAAAGGCCACCTCTTCATTATCTTAGAGTCATGAGTTATCTTTATTATGCCAAAATTATACAAGAAAAAGATAAGTTACAACCGAAAGCTAAATCAATTGTTCTAATAGGATACGCTGAAACTCAAAAAGGCTATCTTTTTCGTGATTTAGCTAACAATTTTTTTTTTTAACAGAGACGTGATTTTTCAAGAAGGTGTTTTTCCATTCAAGTTGAAGAAAAGGGTAGATGCACATGTTTTCAGAAATACTGATCATTTTTTTATGAGGATATACAACTTGAAGGAATTACACATACTACAATTAATGACAATATCACTCATGAAGTACATTTCAAAGGACAAATATAAATGAACAGGTAGATCAACATGTTCCAAACATTGATATACTTGTTTAAGTATAACCTAAAATAGATCAGACTAATAATTTTTTGCTCTCCTTATCACTCAAAAAAGACAAAAAAATTTCAGGATAGCAAATATTCTCTAGAATTTCTCTTAGATACAAATCCATAACTAATGATAAAACTAGAATAGATATTTTTTATTTCCTAGATCAAAAGAGGTTGAGCAGAGACAAAAGACCACCTTTATGGCTGAAGGACTTTGTCTTTTCAAATGTACAAGTTATACCTTATGTTATGACAAATTATAAGACCTCTCATATTTCTATCAAGCTTATCTTGTCAATATGTCAAGTGTCTCAGAACTTAGGTCCTTTTTAAAAGCTGCTACAGACACAAGATGGACCAAGACAATATTTGGACGGTTTTTCCAATGCCAGAAGGAAAAAAATCTATATGTTGTAAGTGGATTTACAAGATTAAGTACAAGTCCACATGTGAAGTTTAAATATTGAAATCTAGATTGGTAGAAAAAGGATATAGCCAACAAGAAGGAATTGATTACCAAGAATATTTTCTTCAGTTGTAAAAATAAAAACAGTGAGAATTGTTCTTACTATTGCTTCTCGAAAGAAATGACATATACACCAAATATATGTGTATAATGATAGTATACAAGTATATTTATATGATGAAATATATATGTATACCTTAGGGATTTGAATCACGGGAAAAGTATGGTATGTAGACTTAACAAATTTCTATATGAAATCAAACAGGCACCAAGACAATAGAATACAACACTTAAATATAGACTGATAAAGTGTCAATTCAAGTAAAGTGATCTAGATCATTTCCTCTTTATTAAAGATCAATTTCTGGTATATTCATTGTACTTGTTTATGTTGATGACATGCTTGTTACATGTGACAATCTTAGAATGATAGAGGAAATCAAGAACAACTTAAAAGAAGTCTTTAATATGAAAGATCTAGATGAACTAAAATACTTCATGGAAATTCAGTTTGCAAGGTTCAAAGATGAAATTTTAATAAATCAAAAGAAGTACTCTTTGGAACTCATAGCTGAAACAAGTCCCTATGAAGCTAAACTGCACCTGTTCCAGTGGACACTAATGTCAAGCTTACTACAATATCTTATGATAATCATCTCAAAACTAGTGGAGTTACGATATCCCATAATCCTTTGACTGAAAATGATATTTATCAGAGTTTAATAGATAAACTACTATATCTTACCATGACAAAACCTGATATAGCTTTTGAGTTCAAACTCTGAACAAACTCTTTAGCAACCAAAGAAGTTATATATATGGATGCAACCTTGAGAATTGTTAGGTATATAAAAAACCAACAGGTCAAAATGTTTTATTATCCAACACACAAGACATAACTGCCTTTTGTGATGCTGATTGGGCATCATGTCCACTACTAGAAAGACAACCTCAAGGTAATTTTGTGAAGCTTGGTGATTCATTAGTATCCTGAAAAATCAAGAAACAAATCACAGTATCCAGGTCATCTGCAGAGGCTAAGTATAGAAGCCTTGTCAGCGTTGTGACAGAACTAATTTAGCTATAAGGTTTAATAAAAAGAACTGAGAATAAAAGTCAAGCTTTTTATTGATATCTACACAAATAGCAAGGCACCATTCATAATGCTACCAACCTAGTAAATCATGAACGAACTGAACAAATAGAGACTGATTATTGTTTAATTAGAGAAACAATAACTCAAGGTCTTGTGGCAACCAATTATATTTTAACAAAGGAGCAACCAACTAATCGCTTGACAAAAGTGCAAAATCGTACCTAAATTTCAATTTCAATCTAGAGATGAAAAATGTTTTCACCATTCCTAACTTGACGGGTAGTGTTGAGAATGCTGATGTACCAGGTTGATCTACCTGATTCTTCTGTCTGGTTCTGCATTTATTCAGTTAGTTAGTTAAAACTGTTAGCCCTATAAGACGATATGGAGGAAGTATCAAGCTTTCTATTTCAAACGTAACTAGTTATCTTTCATGTTTTAGATTATATCTTTTGGTTTCTTGAGGTAATTTGTAAAAAAAACCACTACAAAAACTTTATTGGCTAAAGGCCATTCAGTTTCTTTTTTTCTTTAATTTTAAAGTTAGAGTTTGAAAAATGCAAAAAAGTGGGCCAATACAGGGTTAATGGGGATATTTTCTAAGTTTTAAAAATTTGGGAAATGTAAGTATTTTTATAATACAATTGGGTCTCGAACTACTTTATTTAATTTAAATAAGTTCCATTCTCTCTCCTCTACCATTTCAAATTTTGATTTGGACCATTGGAACTAGTTTCAAGCTTTCAAATGCTCCATCTTCTTCACACAGGAGGCGGTTTGCATCTCTCCATTTTCAGGTAAGTTGTTTTGTGTTTCAAGCATTTTAGATCAATATTTATATATTTTTGTGAAGGTTTCGTAATTTTGAGTTCACGTATCTCATATTTTTTTAAAAATCTTTTGTTGTTTTCTTATTGATCTTTTTTTTTATTTCTTTCTTGATTCAATAGCTCAATGACATTTTTAGCTTCTTATGTTCATCCGTCTGGATAGATTCTTAGGGTTTCATCACTATTTAAGTACCGCTATTAGCATAGTTTATTACTAGATCAGTGGTCGATTATTAATTATTTTAAATTATGGTTCTTTTTTTATATTAGATTCTCGTTTTTCTCTAGATATTAAAAAATTTCAAGGGAAATTGGAGGAAGGAGCATAATAATCCGTACTGATAGAAAGCACATAACTGCTAAAGAAAAATTTTGAGATTAAAAAAAATACATTAGAAAAAAATATTTGAGATAAATTGAAGAAATACGAGACTGAATCATACACACTAAACGATATTTACGAGTGTCACGATGATGGAGATGAAGTTAAGGTTGGCTGGACATCCTTTTTTCGATCATTTCGATTCTAGTTCTGAGCAGGCTGCTTCAGAAAATGAGGATGATGATCCCCTCTTCTTGCCACATCATAAAAAAGATTAATATTGGAAAAATATTGTTTGATGACTTGACTGGATGAAGTTGAAGTTTTTTCAACAAAAAATTCTGTTTGGTCTAAGTTATCATTGCTCATTGAATTTAAGAAAGTGTTGAGTGATCAAAAAACTGAAAAAGAGGTTCAAGAGATCCTGTTTTGATCCATTGAAATAACTATTGGAATATTTCAACAAATTCAATGATGAGATGGTCCATTACATGCTTCTTCATCGCGTTCAAAATAAGAAGCACGAGATATGATTTTTAATGAATGACAAGTCTGCTTGTTTTGGCTTGAAAGAGTTTGCATTGATGATGTGGTTGAATTACGGATCCTATCCCCGTTAAAAAAAATTATTCAGGACATACGAAAAGGGTGAATCCTTTTGCAAAAGGATTTATTGGGGAGAAAAGATAACGTCAGATAAGTTGTTGCCTCTTGTTAGAGGGACTAAGTTGGATAAGGACGAGAAGGTGAAGCGCTTATTCCTATGATTTTTGCACACCATTTTGTTTGCTAGGAACGTGTCCAAGACGGTCGACCCTAACTATCAAAATGGTAGATTCTTTGAAATTCTTTGAGCACTATCCTTGGGGTAAGATATGCTTTGATTTAACTATGTACTACCTCACGGTGAATGTTGACATGATGAAGCACATCTTATTATTTATTAGGAATTTATTTTACTGAACTAACCTTATTTAATTATATTTTGAATATATACTTTATGTAGTTATTTAATTATTAGGGGCAGTTAGGGTGTACATGAGTTGGGTTAGATTATTGTTTTTTTAAAAAAAATTACTAAATCAATTATATTGATTTAGTAAATTATAAACTAAATCAAACCAATATAAAGTCGATTTTTCAGTTTCAATTTTAGTAGGTTCTTTCGATTTTTTTTGTTTTTTCCCCTCTACGTTGTAAAATGGGAGTGTAATTAGATTATACAAGCTTCAAAATAAATAAAACATTTGAAAAATAAAAAAGATACTAACAAACTAACAAACCAAATATATACAAAGTAGCAGTAATGTATTAACAACTAAACAAACAAATATTTGCGCTTGAGGCAAGAGCTAATAGGAAAGCCAGGGATGGAAGATTTTGTTGACTAACTATTTTCAATATAAACTCAGTTAAAACAATAATAGTGTA
>JBDJHY010141346.1:0-13189 GCA_039654485.1 Withania somnifera | reverse complement strand
GATGTGAATTTCATCGATTCCATTGATTCTGGAATATGCTTTTCATATAAAATAGATATTAGGTTTTTCAAAATTGGACTTCGTTTTATTTTCAAAAACCCGATTGAAATTCAGAAAAATTATAGTTTTTCTGGTGTATCTTTGACCGATAAATAGGTCAAAGTGTCTATCGGCCAGGACCGATAAATCAGACAACTTTGTCAAAAAATTGGTTGGTCCAATTTATTGTACCAATTGCCTGATAAATCGAAAGGTGTCGATAAATCGATCAATTGTCCGATAAATTGTGCCTGCCACTGTCAGGGGTGCCAATTTATCGACACTTTTGGTCTTATAAATTGGTACCTGAGGCCTTTTTCTTCAGTTTTTCACCCATTTTTTGGATACAATTTTTTGACTTTTCTCTCTAAAATTTGTGTGAATTTTCTCGGAAACCTCCCCAAAATTCATAGAAAGTTCCTTAAAGATTTTGTACGTCATCCCCACCTTCGGTAAGTGATTTTATCCATTAAATTTCATTAAAATTAAAGTTTTTCCTTCATTAATTTCGTAGTCATGACTTCTTGATTCCTTCAATTATATCCAAAATTATGTAGTAATTCCTTGCTCTTTAGGGTTATTATTCATCGTAGTAACATTTTATTTTTTTGTATTTAACGTATAAATTCATAAAGGTCGAATCTTTATGCCTTTTATACTTAATTTTCTCTGGGTTGTTCAAGGGTCTTCCCTTACTTGAATTATACTCAATTTTGGAGTACGGGTTCCTAGTAACGTTGGGATCCCCGTAGCAATATTTATTTTCAGTCTCAATTTTAGGCCCAATCCGAAACTTAGCATAAATTATACTGTTAGACTCGTATTGACCTATAGAATACTTTTACAAAAGTTTCAAAGTATTTGGAGACCGTTTTATATCAGTCAGAGCAATATTTGCGATTTGCAATGCTTTATCGTTGGATGACAGTTAGGCTCCGTGGGGCTACCTATGGGCTTATAGCTTTAATAATTGCACTAAATAGCATACGTGGGTTGGGTAGCTATGTGGTTATAGTGATCCCGTGCCTTTATTTCATCCGTTCCCTTGTTGATATATATATTTTTGCATCCTGATTTATATGGTGCATGTGACTTAGGAGTTGTCTAAAGATACCTGTGCAGGGCATAGGTAGTTGTTATTACATGATCATATATGTATACTTGTTGATATATTGTGCATTCATGACACCAGAGGTTGGGTCTTTGGCTTCGATGAGAGTGCATTAGGGCTTGGCCAGTATCACCACATGATTATTGAGCCTTAGAGGCTAGAGACTGATTTGAGTAATAATGATGAATAATGACATAAGTTGATAAATTGGAATATTTAACAATAATATAAGTAAATGACCTTTTAACTATTTTAGACTCAGTGTTGTATCACACACTCGGTAATACTATTTTTACTTATTATAGCCCAGGCTTTACATCCTGGCACCGGAAAATATCATTTGACTAATAAATACTTGTACTTGAGACCAATTCCTTTCGGCAGTGAGTACAACCGCTAGCACTTGAGTCCGTCGTCGTATGATAGTGAGTATAATTTTTTTCCACCTATCACATTATTGGTTGTGGATACAAGATAATACCCAATCTGTTGATGATATTAGTGATACAATTATATTGAGACGTTGTACTCCATGACTTGCCGAGTACAGCTTGAGGATATTATTGATATGAGACGTTGGTGTCCAGACTATGAGACCCTTGAGGCTCTGTGATTTGGGATATGATGTATTGATGACGTTAGAGATTGTACATGGTGAGCGTAACTCCATGGACCTTACCTCCCAGCTTCAGCTATGAGGAGGGGTGATATGATATCGAGAAGCCACCCCACATCTAGGCCATTCACTAGGAGCCAAGCTAGAGATCTTCAACAACTTCAAGCTCTACTTCGACACAAGGAAGCTTTGGAAGTCATTGAAGAGCCACATGACTTAATCTATAGTGTTTAGAAGGTTGAAGAACCCATGGAAGAGCTTGGGAAGACTCCAGAGACTTAGCCCCAAAAGTATGAGGACCTATTTGTCACTTTTGGTCACTTTTGAGCCTAAGTATAATAAGAGAAACTTATGCCTATATATATAGAGGCTTCTTTCAAATTTGTAATTAGTTTATGTTAGATTGAGAGTTTAATTTTTCAGATTTCTTCTCTAGTTAATTGTAATAGTTTAGCTTACAATTCTTCCAATTTCATTAATAGAAATCATATTAGTTCATAACCGTTAATTCGAGTGTTAAGGTGGGTGAATCCTTAATTGCTCGAAAGCAATTTTAGCTTGAATAGATCAGTTCGAACCTCCATTTATGGGTGCATCAATTGGAGTTTGTATTTGTCGATTTGAAATTCAACTACGATAAGTTTTTGAATTGAATTCCATATATCTTTACCTTTCCGTCTTTCAATTCCTTCTTTTTCATCTTCACGCTTTGATCCGTTTCTTGAATCATATCAAGGGGGGTATTGTACGGAGTAAGGATATACTAGAAATATTTAGGGTAACCTTCTATGGATTCTTCCTACTAGGCCTACAGGTACCGAAGGAGAAACGTACACACGACTGGTTACTTTATGTGAGTGTATTTACCTTTCTGCACTTGTCTTCTTCAGTATACCCTGCTGAGATATAAGGCCTAAGGTGAGCGTGAATTTCGTGTTTAATTTATTTATTATGGTGTTGCTTTATTGCTTAGTTACTGTAGTGTTACTTTCGAGACTTACTGCTTATATGGATTATTGTCCATTGTATCGTCTTATCAATCTTTTCTATTTTACTTGAGATTATAGGTATACTGTCCATGTTCTCCTCCTGTCTTCTTTTGATTCCTGCTTATTGTTGTTATTATTCACATATACTGTGCATAGATTCCGGGTACATTTTCCTTCATTGCCTGAAATCCTATTATGTGATTAGCTAGCGATACATGTTCTATTTTTTACTTGATTCTTACTTGAGTAGCTAGCTTCAATGATGTACTATTTGCTTTAGTGACCATATCTATTGTCTTCCATGACCAGATCAGAGTACAGTGCCCGACCTTGATTTAAAATCACTGTTCGTGCAGACTACATTGATTTTCTGAGATTCAGGGTGGGCTAAGCGGTTTGGCTTTTCCTTCTTCTCTTCAGTGTTGATTTGATTCCGATATCCATGTATTTTTAGAGATATAGTTGTATTAGACATTTTGATTTCTTGTTCTGTACTTAGTGGTCATATTACACTGATATTGGGTTTTGGGAATTTATTTGTGATTCTTTATACTCCTCCTTTATTCATTCATATACTATTTATTAAACTTGTGCTTTCCATATTTGATATAGTAGTCCTCCACTTTGGCTTCGGACTACGGGGGTGGTTCTCCTACTAGTAGTATAGTAGGTTCCCTCATGATCCGAGAATTGAGTCTTGACACATTCTCATTCATTTATAGCTCTACAATGATGGTGGGATCCTTTCTTTTTTTGAGGCCTATTCCTACTTGATGGATTGTATTAAAGAAAAATAGTTTAATGATGTGAAATTGTGTATTATTAGATATAAAGTACTAAGGGAAGAAACAAAGAATGCATAACTTGATCCTAAGGGTATTTTGAAGATTAGTGGTAGGATTTGTTTTTGTAAGGTAGGTGATTTGATTAGATTAATATTAGCGAATGACCTTTGTTCTAGATATTCCATTTGCCCTAGAGAAGCAAAGAGGTATCATGACTTGAGCCAACACTATTGGTTGTGTGGTCCCTAAACCTGTATTTGTTATTTTCTATTTATTATAAACTACTGGTTCTGTACTGATTTATAAGTAGGAGTTTGGAGCATGTGGTTAGGATGATCAGAGTCGGTTAACTCAGAATGTTCATAGATTATCGTCAGTTGAACAAAGTCACAATCAAGAATAAATATCCTATCCTGAGGATATGTGATTTGTTTGTAAGTTGAAATACACATTCCCTGTGATTTTTAGGGAATTTGTGATAACGCTCAAACTACACCTCCAAAAGAAGCATAAACGATCGTAGTCAAATACAGAACCAAACAAGGTTGGGGTCGATCCCATAGGGAATATGGTCTAAGATTCAGGTCTAATGAGGATAATTAATCAATTAGTTAATTATTAAAAGACATAAAAGTAAATAAGGGGGTTTGTTTATTCAATATAGTGATAACTTGCAATTGAGTTTAAAGGTCTATTTTCATATTTTATAATGGATTTCAATCAACAAAAAAGATCTAGGATTATATTCACCAAGGTTTCAATAAATCTTTGGATTATAAATGTTAACGGTCCTGTAATATTTCATACATGTATCGTTATCACTAGCAATGGTGCTATTTTTACTAGCCTTTCTTTTATTATATGCAAATTCAACCATTTTCCCAGCTTGAATCTCGCCTTTCTTTTCAAAACCTCCTATAGACTAGACTGGAATCTTATCCATTTGTAGATGGAGCTTTGATAGCAGCTAGTTCTAGAGGGGGAATTGTGACTGAATGTGTCTACCCTAATTAGCATGTCGAACTAGAATGCCCAACATTGAGGAAGTGAAAACTCCTTTGCTTCTTCTTCGCAGACCGGCAAGACTACCATAGGAAAGACCGCCCCCGCTAGCTAACATAAAAAGAGATTCCCAGATAGCAGTAGTCTCCATGGATTGGTCAGTTCTTATTTGGAAGGCTGCATCTAAGTGTCTGGTAACCTACTCTTAGATAAATCCCTTTTACACCTTGGTCAACCTGTAAAAGAGTGCAATATTTCTATACTGGTAACTTAAAGATAAAAGAGTAATATTTACACCTTGGTCAGACTGTAAAAGAGTGCAACATTTTTATACTATTAACTTCAAGATAATTATCCTAGGTTATAGCGATAATCATTAGACAAGTGTTAATGCCCCGAATTTCTTTTCATAATCTCAACTCCTAGGTTTAATCATATTGGTCATACTAACTAACCGTAGGCAAGTTCTAGTATTTGCATCCACTAAAAATCAATTTACTTATAGAGATTATGTGTTAATACACTTATTAAGATACAATAACCATGCTATAATCACAACCCTAGATTCATTTCACCCATGGATCCCACAACCCTAGAGCTGGGGGTTTAGCCACTCATAATTGTAATTACACAATTATAAAGAGAATATTCAATAAATGTAATACCAATAAAATACTCTTTGAACTGATGATCTATTATAATCAATGATAAACAAAACTTTCATACTTGGTGTAGTAGTATAAAGAATAAAGAGTACAAAACTCTCTCAAGAATAATAGTCAAAGGATAATCAATATTCTGATCTATGATCAATAATGACAATCAACAAATTAACTGATTCAACTATTTATAGTACAGTGGTATAAGTTTAATATATGAAACATGGAAATAATTTCCTCTCAAATTTGTACGACTTATAAGATGAATCATTTGATCTCAGATGGTTCGTCTGTCCGGTCGTCTATTGCGTCCTCTATACGGTTGAACTTCTCTCAAGCGGTACCCTATTGGATGACCCGTCCAGGGTTGGATAGTTTATCCAATATTCCATCTTTTCTTATTCTTCACTTTGGATGGTTCGACCAAGACCAGACGAGCCTTCCATTTCTGGACAAAAACCCTCATCTTAAACAGTTGAAATTCTCATAGAAGGAACATATTGGTCAAACCATCAAGGGTTGGACAAAACTTCTGTTTTGTCTTCCAAGCTCAGATTTCTTCTGTGATTTCTCCAAATTTCCAAACTCAAACTTTCCCCTGAAAATACATATAAAAAATATCAAATTAGACAAAACGTACTAAAAACATGCATTTATTCATAGTGTTAAGTGAAATATGTGACGTAAAATGCCATCATATTAATTTGAAGGGTATGTAATTATTTTTTTCTACCTTGGGGGTTGTAATGATCCCGAGGATGTCTATTTATCGTAATTATTTTCCATATAAGACTAGTGTAAGATCGTAAGCATAGCCTACTTGTCCTCAGAGGAAGCACTCACAAAAACAACCATTTTTGGGGCTTTGGTAAAGCCAAAAGACATCATCATGAACTTATAATGACCTAGTGAGTCTAGAAGATTGTCTTAGGGATGAAAAAGGATATAACTGAGTTCGTAACTAAATGCTTGAATTTTTCAAAGAGTTAAAATTTGAGCAAAAACGACTTGGTGGACTATCTCAAAGGATGCCTATTCCTTCATGGAAGTGGGATTGAATCACCATGGATTTTTTAAGGATTTCCTACCACTATAGGTGGTTATGACTTGATTTGGGTTATTTCAAACCTTTTACTAAGTCCTCACTTAATTCCAGTCAAAGTTGATTATACTAATGAAAAATTATCTGAGATCTACCTTTGTCAGGTTGTTCGTGTCATGACTCGATTTCTCAAGCCATGAGGGCACCTATATCCCACTGTAGGAGAACTACTCGACAAGTATAAAAAGTAAAGTAATACATAAAAGTTGAAGATGGAATCATAAATAATGAAAAAACACGCGGAAGTCTAATAAAATTAATGAAGACCCTCAAAACCTGGTATACTAGTACATGAACCACTAAAGATTAAATACAAGGTATGATATAAATACATCATTATGTATGGAATACAAAACAAGTAGAACCATTCTAAAAGAAAAAGATAAAGCAAGATATTGCACGCTGAAGCTCACCTCTACCTTAGAAGTTGGATAGCAGCACAATCCTTAGATATCACGTTGCCACTCATACTCAGATCTGTAGCAGGAAGATGCAGAGTATAGTATGAGTACTAAATCAATGGGTACCCAGTAGGCATCATAGGATGACTGGACTCATATGAAAAATAAAAGAAGTTAGAAGATAAAAGATAAATCAGTCATAAAAGGCAAAGAGTATGAATATAAATAGGAAGGACTAGCTACAGATAAAAAGATAGAATTTCCAAGGAACAAATAATGGAGCTAGCTAACAATAGTAGTAGAAAAACTCAGATAAAAATATGAATACGTACCCGAGTCCTTGTAATGAATAATCAAGTAAAGAGGATAAAAAGGGTAGTATTACCAGTAATCTCAATAAAAGGAAAAGGGAGAGGTTCAAATGGAAACCCACACGATATGAGAACTCACTAGGAAAGACAAGTCAAAAGTAGTTATCAAATAAGCCAAGAAAGTAAAGCATATAAGAAGTAGTGGTCAATCAATAAAAATAGTTAAGGTCACCCATTAGAATCCCACAAATACAAGAAGGTAACAACCATAAAACTACTGCAGAAGTAACACATACATGAGGCATGCTAAAAGTAAATATGTACAGTCTTCCTCCTATACCTTTAGGCCCGATAGGTAGGACCCATGGAAGGATTTTCCCATATACCTACTACTCTACCATATGCCCCTCACTGGTTGCACTATGTGCTGAAACCAGATCTACATGGTTCGTGATGGGAGTACCCATATACTATATCAATACTTGGACTCTGAATCTCCTAACTGTCATATCATGGGTGTCAATGCAGTCCTAGTCGCAATTGGGTCGAAAATCTAACAAAAACTCATTATTCATGCCAAAAATATGTCTTGGATTAAATCAGGTAATGACTGATACTCAACATCCGACATTAGGCTAAATATATATGTGAATGTCATAGTAACCGGTGCCACGTTTCCATGATTATACTAAAATAGTTAGAAAATAAGTGCATCGGGTGCCCAATTGAAAATAGGGACTTAGAACAATTAAAGAAAACCATAAAACAATCTATTTTTGTAACGAGTCCATCTATAAACCAATTTTATGTTAGTATTAGCCAGTGATATCAAAATCTCTGTGATTAACTTTCATTATAAAAAACCACATAGCAGTGCAAGTCATCATTATTTGAAAACGGGCCTTAAAGGTTAATCAATATATGAAAACGGGTCCTCAGTGCCATGCAAGGTTTATAATCATCAATACTAGGCTCTTGTTACAACCCACCATAGGAGGACCACCCAAAAACACGTAAAGTAAGAATAATAAACTTAAGCAAAAGATATGATATAAATAAGGTATAGGGATAAGTCTAAAGTACGTTAATGGCAACCCCCAAAACCTGATATCCAGTATAAGATCCACTAAAACAAGAGTATAATGTCTGAAAGGAAAATAAAATATCTGTCTTGGAAGACAATAACAAAAAGTGATGTAAAGAAAGGTAAAAGATATGATCTAAATATCAGAAGCCATCATCTACCTTAGAAAAATTATCTCAACACGAATCTTGAAGAAGAGTGGAACACTCGTACTCAAATCTGCACCAGAAGACGTAGAGGTGTGGTATGAGTACCAAAATCAATAGGCACCCAGTAGGCATCAACCAGGGATATATAAGAATTTAAATAAATAAGTAAATAAATAAGGAATACAAGTCATAGAGATCATCAATTTGAGCAAGTAGAGAAAAAAACTAACATGATATAAGAGATAAATATCCTAAGTAACTAACAACCAACAAGAAAGGTTCAAGTAAAACAAAGAGGGAACATACTTGAATCCATGATCAACTATCAATTAAAAAAACTAATTAATAGATATGGAAATATACTGGAAGACTCAAAGTAACGGAAAATAGAAGAATGGCTAACAAAAGAAAATATACCAATAGGCGAAGCACGATAGAGAGTCCAGTAAATATAACTCTATCCAATAACAGTAAAGCAAAATAGTAATAAGTAAAAGAGATTCTCCACATCACTCCATAATACCGAGCGATACAAATAAGTAAAACACACCCACTGGCCTCCCATATGAATAGAAGGTACATATAAGAAAACAAGTGTATAAAGTGACGCCAAAATGAATACAGAAGTACTAGTACATGTGAAATACATCTCTGTATGCTTCTCTCCAATAATTATTGTCTAGAAGGTGGAATACCAATGGAAGGAATTCCTCATATACCCAAATATCATATTATATACCCTTTCCAGAGCCATATATATGCTAGTGCCAGGTCGACAAGGTCCATGGAGGGTCTCCCCTATACTATCTCAATAATCATTTGAATATGAACTATAATCTAATAATACCAATGCATGAATGAGTGCCTAGGCTTCCCCATGTCTAAATCACTGAAGTGTCAAATAGATGCCCAGGCTTACCTGAGAAAAGAAAATGATATAAATCATCAATGCAGGTTTCTCAGGCTTCATTGAGACCAAATCAGTACAAGTCATCAATATTTAGATCTCGATCTAGTAATATCTCAAAATAGTATTTAAGTTTATTTGAAGTTATTTATTATCAAAAACTGGTAAAACATTTAAAAAATGCTCACTTTAATCACATAATATAGAAAACATGCCTATAAGGCCATTCAAGGTTTCAAAATCAATGATTCCACGGTCTTGGCCATAAAAAAGTAAAAACAAATGCATAAAAATAGTTTTCATGATTATATGCTCAACTAGAAATTATTATCTCAGGCAAGTCCTACGGCCTTGCACATGCTCAATAACTACAGAAAGCATAACCAGCCAAGTTGATATGTGGAGCTTGATGAAATTCCCAATAACCCACTATCTATGTTCTAGAGTCGATCAAGACTGCTCAGGGTCAATGGGTAACTATCATTGCAACACCAATAGATAACAAAGAAGCGTAATAAAAGAGAGGACTTGGTCATGGGTATCAATCTAGAATTCTCAACCCAATGATGTCTATTTATCATAATTATTCCCCATATAAGCTCAGTCTAATATCGTATGTCGTATCCTAGCTATCCTACATAGAAAAGCTAGCCAATACAATGTAGAAAGTGCCTAACCTGCTCCAAATCTCCAAAAATGAACAAACAAGATCTAATGTGCATGAAACTAGAAAAATAATAATCTACAGTTAATACGAGTCCAAAAATACACATAAAGATATAAAAATAGGTAGGGTTAAAATATGGGTCAAAATAGGCCTACGGGGCTACAAACCCAAATATCTGAACGAACGGTAACAAACTTTGAGAAAATGGGAAAAGTTAGGTGAAATTTGATTAAATTAGAGTGGAGACTTACCAATAATTGATGAAGAATCAAGGAAATCAAGTTTCCAATATAACCAATCTGTCATTCAAAGACCCAAAATTTTAGTGGAGGTTTTGAGTGTTTGGAAATGGGAAAAGATGAACAAGATGGCTAAATATCAAGTTTTAGCTATTTATCCCCATTGGTGGATAACCCTATGTGATCACGTGTGATTCTTGTGGTTAGAGAAACAAGATATTTGCTTATTGCGATCACGTGGCTTATGCGTTACAATCGCAAAGGTCTAGGAAAAAGAATCACTCAATCGCATGGACCTCTGTCCGTGATTACAAAGAACAAGGAAAAGGGTGCAATGCGATTACATGGAAATATGACGCGATTGAATAGAAAGTTTTGACATGCACCAGGTACAACTGAAAAACCAATAATTTCAGCTAAAAATAAAACTCCAAAATAAGACTCAAAATGCGTTTGAAACTCGATGAACACAAACCAAATATGCTACCTGCATGAAAATGATATTCTGGAATCAATAGAGCAAATGAAATTTCAATCCAAGGTCATTCGACAAAATGTTGATCAAAGTCAACTCTATGCCAAAATAACCAACTTTTAACCTAGGTACTTGAAATGAGCCCGGTTGGCCCAAAGAACAATTGAACAACTCACCTAACCCAAATATATATTATGGAGTTGATGGTGCAATCGGATTCTCAATTTGAGGCCCCGATCACAAAATGATAATCCTAGTTCCACGTATGAACTAGAAAACACATAAAACTTATAAAATCACCCAAACTTAAAACCTAAACTCCCGAACTCAAACCAAGAGTTCATCTTGGATAAAATTCACCTTCTAAAGCAAGAAAAACTGTTGGAATTTAATTCCAAGTTTGTTTTTATAGAATATTGACTAATGCAAATGATTTCAATATTTAATGCTCTAAAATAGGAAAACTAATATAACCACCAAATGAAAGACCTAGGAACTGAACCACCAGTTCCTATAAGTCACAAATGACTTAGGGATAAAAAAAGGAAATCTAGAGTATAAGAAAATACAAAATCACCAAAATGATCGGAAGGGTCATTACAACATTCACTACTAAAAAGGACTTTCATCCCCAAAAGTTAGATCAAGGAAATACCTTAAACATCGAACATATGCCGATACTGAGACTTCAACTCACTCTCGATTTACCAAGTGGCCTCATCTACAGGAAAATCTCTCCACTAGACCTTAACAATTGAAATTTTAAAAGATCTCAACTTCCTAACCACTTTAGCCAAACCAAAACCAGCTCCTCAATAATTGATAATCCCTTATTAACTTGTACCGAATTATATTGAAGCATACTTAACTCATCATAGATATACTGTCTCAATGTGGAAACACAAAACACTAGATGCATAACTAAAAACATAGAAGGAAAGACTAACATATAAGCAACACTACCAATCCGATCAAGAATTTCAAATTAGCAAATATATCAGGACTAAGCTTGCCCTCATTTACAAACCTTATCACGCCCATCATGGGTGATACCTGCAAGAGGATTCTACTACCCACACTAAACTCTAAGGAACATCAACGATGGTCTGAATAAATCTTCTACCTACTCTAGTCAGCCTGAAGTCTATCCTGAATTAATCAAACCGTGTCCAAGGCATCCAAAAGTAGATCAGTACTCTATAATCTGGACTTCAATCCATCAAATTAACCAATAGGCAAACAACACCGCCTAACAAACAAAGCCTCATATGGATCCATACAAATACTAGAATGGTAGCTGTTGTTATATGACAATTCAACCAAAGATAAATGTTGATCCCAAGAACCATCAAAATTAAGAACACAAGCTCTCAACTTGTCCTCCATGACCTGAATAGTCCTTTCGTACTGATCATCTGTATGGGGATGAAATGTTTTGCTAAGATAATCCTCGGTACCCATTCCACGCTGAACCTCTCTCTAAAACTGAGATGTAAACTAGGTACAATGATAAGAGATAATAGTAGCCGGTATGCCATGATATCGAACCACCTGATAAAGATAAATGAAGTTTAACTTCTCCTCACTATAAGTAATATGAACTAGAATGAACCATGCACATTTAGTCACCTTTCAAAAATCACCCAAATTAAACCTTGACCATGTGGAGTCTAAGGAAACCCTGAAATGAAGTCCATACTAATCAATTCCTACTTTTACTCGGGAATGGGAAGCCTCTGGATCAATGCACCCAATCTTTAGTGCTCAAACTTAATACGTTGACAGTTCAAGTACCTAAAAAAAACTCAGTCATATCCCTCTTCATAGTATTCCACCATTCAATCTTCCTCAAATATCTATACATCTTCACTGCACCTGGATGGATGAAATAACAGGAACTGTGAGCTTCACAGAGAATTAGCTGAATTAAATCATCAACTCCAGGTACGCAAATTCGGCCCCTGAATCTTAAAACAACATCTTAACCAATGTATCTCTATAGGCCCACCACACAACAATCGATAATAAATATCAACCAAGGATGGATCCTCAACCTAATGCTACTTAATCCAATCAATCAGGGAAGAATGGGACTCAACGCTAGCAAGGATATGAACTGAATACAAAAATCAAGTATGATCAATTGGTTAGCCAAATACTGGATGTCCACAACTAATGGCTCTCAAATACTGATGAAGTAAATAATTACCAATACTCAATGCCTTCCATCTCAAGAAATCCGTTATCACATTTGCCTTTCCCAGATGATATAATATGGAAATGTCATAGTCCTTTAGCAACTTGATACACCTTCTCTGGAAAGCATTAAGCTCCCTTTGACTCATAATATACTGAAGAGTATGATGATTTCTTGAAGATTTCACATGGACCCCATACAAATAGCGGTTCCAAATCTTGAGCACGAAGATTACCGCCAACTCCAAATCATGGGAGGGGTAGTTACGCTAATTAAACCTTAAGTTTCCTAAAATCATAAGCAATAAGATGACCCCACTACATTAGAACACAACCCAAACTAATACTAAAAGCATCACAATAGATGGAGAAACTCTGACACTCAACCAAAAATGACAACATTAGAGAATAGCTCAAGATAGTCTTAAGCCTCTAAAAGGAAGTTTCCCACTCATCC
>JBDJHY010141336.1:0-13189 GCA_039654485.1 Withania somnifera | reverse complement strand
TAAAAACAGGTTATACCAATATAACAATATGAGCTAATAACTTACTCTACAAATCATATAATAGAAATAAAGTACACGAAAGTCCAGTCAAGCAATAACCAAAGTCATAACAGGGCTCAAGATCAGAAACAACTCAGCATAGATGGTATTTCCAAATTCATCGATATTACCCAACATCAATCACTACATTCAGGTATCCAGTCAGGGCCTCAACTATACTTTTCAAATATATAGACACCCGATCAGGACCTTGATTGTGTAATCTAAAAACATAGGCATCCGATTAGATTCTCAACTATGCATTGTTCATAATATTATGCTATCATCACAATATAGACACCCGGTTAGAGCCTCGGTAGTTTCTTTAGCATAATCTCAATCAAGGAACCATGGACAATAAAAAAATCAATATCAACAAGTAAGATGATATCATAAGTACAAAGTTCAAGATTCATAATCTAGTTTCATGAATGAGTAATCATCACATATCAACGATAAAAAGTATCACAAATTTAGATTTCAATTTAATAACATAAAGCCCTCTTGGAAATTTCAATCATGACCAGCCTTTTTATTGAAATTAGTCTCCCAGCCATCAGTATTTTTATATCATGGTTTCAATTTATTTATCATGGACATCTTCATTAAAAATTACACAAATAGGTCTCAATGGTTGTTCAATTCATTAGTTCGAATAACGTATTTCGAACCAATAATTTATAATAAAAATAAAGCAAATTCATGATTCCAAAAAATTCATCAAGTATGATTATTACCCCCACTTGTTTATTTTAAACCAAACATGATAAATAATACTTATTCCTGAAATACTTATATCACCCCAAGACATAAGAATATTAGCAAGAAATTTAACAATTTATACAAGTCATATAAACCTTAGCTTGCCTTAATTTCAAAGAACTAAGCTACTTAGATGCTTTCCCTTTTCAATTATTGTCCAACGAGCAATGTCTAGATACCTAAGCAAGAAAAACAAGGAAATATTCTCTAATCTACACCAAATTTCAAATAATCAAGGTGTATGAGAAAACAAACCTAGGGCCCATGGGGTAAACATCGAAACATTATCGTAAACTAATTTCATCCATCACTATGGGATGTTAAATATTATGTTTCATCGAAAACCCATTCAATTTAATTGAAAAAAATCTCAAGTTTTAACAATTTTCGAGTTCTATCTACCCTTAACTCACTATTTTAGGCTTCAAAACCATGAAATTATTGGTGGAAACCATGTTAAAGAAGTGGGGAATCAATGAAATGGTGATAGAGAACTCACCCATGTGATTATATTCAAAACCTTGCTTTCATATGCCAAAATAAAGGTTTTGAGTCGTGGTTTTTCATGTAAATGAAAAAAACTTCATTAAATTTAATTAAAAGTCTCCAAGTGCATTTCCTAGTCCTTCTTTACATTCGCGAAGGCCCATCTATGTTTGCGAAGGTCAAGAAAATTATATATCGCGATCGGTAACATCCTGTTGACATGGTAGAGGTTAATAGTCAATGATGCATTGCAAATGCAGTCTAACCCTCACAAACGTGATGCTTTGCCAGCCATCCTTCTATGAATATGGCCAAGGCCTGCGTTCATGAAGTTAAACTAGGGAACCAACATCAACAACATAGAACAGTTCAACAACATGCAAGGTAAATCTGAATGGATCCTTTGGATTCGTTTGGAATACTGTGACGACAAAGCATATATTCAACCATACTATTTTCAGTATTTCAGACTCAATGGAACCATCAAATAACACGTACAAAGTCTCCTTGACTCAATAATCAATAAGGACCCATTTTTAACTAATAATACCTAATGATCAAAATGCCCTCGGGGCTTATGGAAAATATAAAAGACCTCCTTCTAGACCAAATTCCACATCCTGAATCCAACAGAGTCATCATATTTTCAATTCAGGCACTCTAAGTCCAAATATTGACCCTAGTCAACCATTTCACTTATAAACTCAACTTTAGCTCGTCTAAACACTTATACTCAACACGAAAGGTCTAAAATAGGAAATAGAGGTACAACTAGACCAAACTCAACATTCTGGAACTGATAGACTGACAGATTTTTTATGTGAGGTCCCAAACTCTAGATGACACCTAGAGTTCCTTATTTGAACTTAAAGGCTCCAAAACACAAAGTTCTTAGACTTTTACAAAAAAAAAACATCTCACGCCTGAACCAACCATGGAACCATACTTAGTTTGATATCATAAGACTATGGGAAGGTCAAAATAGTCAAAATACTTAGAAAATCTAAAAATGACCTTTAAGTTCACTATAACATCCACTACTAAAATTGTGTCCTTCCTTGAAAGAAACAAAAACTACCTGAATGGTCAGAAAACTAAGGATACTGTCTACGCTTATCCCAATCAGTCTCCCAAGTAACCTTCTCGATCGATTGGTATCTCCACTGCATGTCACAATCGGTATCTATTTGGTTTAAAGCCTCTAAGTATGTCTACCAAATATAACAACTGGCTCATATTCAAATGATAAGTTTGTTGGACCAAGATTAGTTCACTAGAATCATACCAATGTATTTTGATTGATCACCAAACTGTTAAGTCGAAAATTCGATGTTAATGGAACTCCTACAAATCAAAGAATATGTTCTTGGATATGATCGCATGTCAAAGAATCATTCCGGAGCTTAATCAACTCATTTTGAGGCATTCTGAGTGCTCAAAATAAAGTATTTGTGAAGAAATAAAAGAGTGTTAGTCAACCAAAGAAGAAAATTAGTTGACCAACAGCTCATCATTTCGTCGATCAAAACAGATTATTAGTCCACCAATAAGTTTCCAACAAGAAAATGGAAAACAACTTTAGTCGACCAGCAAGGAATATTAGTCGACCAATCGGGCATGACATTGAAGAAATGATTTTCCCAATGGCTACAATGATCAACAATATATTGGAAATTAATAAGGATATGTTAGCATTGATTTGAAGATTGAAAATAACATTTTGGTGACACATTAGTCGACCAACATGGAAATGTTAGTCGAGTAAAGTGTGCAAACCAAAAATAGCTACTGGAACATGTCTTGGTCGACAAAAAACTCATTTTGGTCGACGGAGAGAGGTGTTACTAGACCAACTCAGCATTTTGGTCGACCAATTTGATGTCAAAAGCATTTATGACTTCATTTAATGAGCCATAACATCTAGTTTTGCTTCACCAATGGCTATATCAGCTTGGGCACCTATATATACACCTCAAGAGTGATTGAACACAAGAGAGGAACACACCATAACGTTATATATCATTTTTATCTCAAAATCAAGTGTTCATCGCCAAAAATCTAGAGTACAAAGTTCATGTGCTATTTCTTGTATCCTAAAATCTTTGTACAATTGTTCTTATTAGTATTCGTAAGTTCTAAAGTGTGTTGTTTAATCCTCCAACAGCATACTATCCTCCGAAGACACTCACGCAAATACAACTTAGAAAATGCTTGGATTTCTCTAAAATTTTCAAAAGTGTACGAACATGCTCGAACGTTCATGTAACTATCAAAATAATAATCCTAGATATCATCACGAATCATATTATACCCATAGAGTGTTGTAAATAGATAGGGTAAGAATATGGGTCAAAATGAGCATGTGGGCCTACTACCCAAAACATCAAACAAAGGTTATCAAAATGTACTTCATATTATATGGAATTTATACCCAAAATTTAAAGCTAAGAAAAGAAAGGAATAAGCCTCGATTGAAAAAATAAAGTGAACAAATGAGGAGAAATTGGGGAATTATGAACCAACTTTAGAGAAATTAAAGCGAAAACAACAATTTAATGGTGGAAAGACGCTGATATATAATACACTCTATACTGGGGTACATCTATAAAAAATGACTAGGAATCTCACACTCATAGAACAAATAAACCTTAGGGAAATCCCTCCAATAATAGGCGGAGGCACCATATGTTAAGCATAACCTAATCACCAACACTAGTGATGATATCTCATAAGACCAGAATGGTCACCATGGCCTGAAGCACAAGAAGTACTAAAAATTAGATTAACTGATGACTGATCTAACACGTGTTACGTGCAATCTGTAGAAAAATGACCTATAACTCAACACACATACATGGCCCATAAGGCTTAATAATTTAAGATGATATATATGAACCCACATGTCAACCACGACCAACTACTATAAATGAGGTTCCAGTTAAAATTAAAGCAGGACTCTGTCTAATAAAACCATGTCAATCCCCTGCTAAAGAAAATAGGAATATCTAAACTAGAAAAATGAGCTGACTCAAATCTCATAACATACTGTCACTCCCTTATCATTTCCCCCATGTGCCTCCTGACATAGCCTCTTGATTAGTCTTCCATGGAAAACAATCTGGTTAAAAGAATGACCCTGAGCTAGAAAATGTGTACGCAATAAATAGAGTGGAAAATCCAATCTATCAACAAAGCTCTAAGAACTCTCATAATCAGAAGGGAAAACCATATAGATATTCCTAAACTATTGGAATCCTGCCTTATACTCATCAATAGTAAATGAACCCTCTACAGAACTAGAAACTCATTCCTCAACTGAGAAGTTACCTAAATACCAAGTGAAACAACTATCAACGGTACACCACTCACTAATATCAAGATCCCAAGAAGCATCACCTGAATAACTGGTGTAGCAATAAACCTTGTTGGTACTGAATTAGTTTTAATATAAGTTGATCTCTTGACACCATGTGGCTTGTAAACTAGAACAGGCTTAGGATGAATCTCTGAAGCTTCGACAGGCATAACAGCTCTTACAAATGTCGAAAAACTAGCATGTCCTTGAGCCCAGACTCTATCTGTAGTACATCTCCTATACAAAGATCTCGTTGATGGTGTAACAGGTTTCCTATCTCCTACTACTGCCAAAGATAGTGGGTATGTCATTTACAAAAGAGTGAACAAAAACAAAGTAAATTTCAAGAGACCAACTAGGATGCATGCTTGAGATAAAAGTGAAATGAGATAGATTTCATAAAGATCTCACTGTTCCCTCTAGATGATAGGATACGGACATCATCGTATCCGATCACAAGACTCTACTAGACACTGGCTCATATACTTAAGCTATTAATAAACCTTTAGCTCTGGTACCAATTTGTTATAACCGAATTTCCCAGATCATTAGGGAACATACATCCCACAACTGAAGAACTAACCAAAAAGTACCAAAAGAAAAAATAATAGATAAATACGGAAGATAATAGTATAAATGTTGATACAATGCGTAAATCTAATACAACAAAAGAAATTCATAAAACCTAGTAAACAAGTATATGCGCCTCTATGAAAATAAATACAAGTCTTAAGTGAAAATGTAATATTTTTTAACAATTGTACAAATGAGAAAAACAAAAATATAAAGAGAGGTAAATGCAATTTCAGGACTCCAAAATCCATCTTCTACCTCAGATCAGGATAATCAACACAATTAAGAATTAGCGATGAATACTCGTACTCGAATTTGCACCAAAATGGTGCAGATGTATAGTATAAGTAGCAATAGTAGGCTAGCTCAACCGAGCTCATATAAGTCATAAAAGGAGTAAATACCAGATAAAGAAGAAATGAGTTATAAAAATTAAAGAGTACAAGTATAGGCAAGTAATGCAAGCTATAGATAAGTGATGTAAACAAGGAGAAAATAATGAAGCTAGCTAACAATAGTAATAGAATAACTTATCTAAATAACTAAAGACACATACGTAAGTCCTTGTAACAAATAATCAAGTAAAGGTATTGAATAATAGCGGTGTACTAGTGACCTCAATAAAGGATAAAGGAAGAAGGCATGACAAAATAAAACCCACCCATAACCAACACCTTCTAGCCAATGATATTATCAGTACTACAAGTAACAGTCATAAATAAAAGACAAAAACTTAATAAACATGTAAAGTACAAGCATTCACACTTACCCACTGGTATCCCACACCAACTGAAGGTTTCAAAAAAGAAGACAAGTACAGAAAGTAACACTAGTATGTTAATGTAGGGTATATACTCCACCTCCATATAAGGTCATAGGCATAGTAGGATGGAACTAATAAAAGTAACTTTTCTCATATACCTACTACTCCGCAATATACCCCTCCCTCAATTGTCTATGTACTTGTCTCGAGTTGATAGGGTTCATGGTGAGACAAAACTCGCATATAACATAATAGTTATAACCGATGCTCCTATCTAAATGTCATTTCTAAGAACACATCGATACATCCTTAGGTCTCAGTTTCAAATTATAACCAGGCATAAAAATCACTAGAAAACATTGTATCCATGCCCAACCTTGACTTGGTCTAATATCAGGTGATGGTTGATACTCAGTATCTGACATTGATCCAAAGCTACAATTGCCAGCTATGTCATGTATCCGGCTATAGATTTTTGGTACAGGTCCAAAATAGTAGGAACAGTAATATTGGGAGCCAGATCCAAAAATGATTCTTAGAATAGTTTCAATAGAATCATAAAATAATTAATGATAGTAAAATGTCCGCTTAAAAGTAAGTCCATATCAATATTATCCAGGATATCAAAATTTTATGATCAAATCAAAATATTTGTTGTCATTTTCATTATAAAAATGTCAAAATAATGCAAGTCATCAATATATAAAAAGTAGACCCTTAAGGCTAATCAATATTTGAAAAATGTCTCAACAAGGACATGCAAGGTTCAAAAATCATCAACACTGGACTCTTGGCCATAAACTATGGGAAAAAGTGTATTAAATCTATGTAACGCGATGATGACATGTATGAATAATTTGAGCACAATCTTAGTCAAAGATAACAAAATGTCCTATTGGCCCTGCATAAGCTCGAAATCACTATAATAGGAACATAACTAGCCACCATGATGTCTGTAACTCACGTACATTACCAATAATCCAACCATACTATGTTCCAGAGTGAGTGCAGACTAAAGTGTATCTAGGACAAAAATAAGATGCCAATATGTGATCAAGAAGCGGATATGTCTAGGCTACCAACCTATAAATCCAGCCTAAGGATGATAAATAGAACTATTATATTTAATCTAATCAGAGTCTAATATCGTAATTCATACTCTACCATTCCTCTAATGAAAAACTTGAAAATACAGTGTAGAAGATGCCCGAATTACTCCTAATACTCCAAAGGTGCATGGAGGCTCTTAAACGATCATACAACTACCAAAGCATTAATCTAAACATCAATATGAATCAAATGATACCCATAAAGCTATGGAAATAGGTGGGTAAAAATATGGGTTGAAATGGGCCTATGGTCCCGCTTACGCAAAACTTCGAATAAAGGATATCAAATTGTTTCGCATATTGTAGAGAACTTACACAAAAAAATTAAAGCTAAATCAAGAAATAAATAATCTTGAATCAAATAAATAAAGTAAAAAAAGAGAAGAAAAATTGAGGAACTTATGGACAAATTTTAGAGAAATTAAAGTAGAAACTTAATATTTAATTGAGGAAAATACTATTGGTGATGATTCTCAATGTTTGCTAAGATTAATATTGAAGACCCAAGAGGTTTTAAGATACATAATAGTGGTTTGATGTGAAGAAGAAGGAGAAAATGAGCAAAAAGGTTGGGTTTGTGATTTTAATAATTTGAAGTTGACGAAGCCTACATGATCGTGTGTCTGGAAGGTTTCAATCACGAAGCTTAACGGAAGGCACCATGCTAATTGTGAAGAATAAAAAAATCTTGGCATCGTGATCATGTCATGAACTCAACAATCACGAAGAACAAAAAATATCAAGAGGTTTCTTTCATTGCCAAGTGATCTCATGACATAAGGTCGATATCACGTACACCAAATTAGAGAACCATTTTGATCGCGTGTCGCAATTGCAAAAGAAAATTTTCCTACACTAGATAAAAGAAAATTGAGCTAGATTTTTCCACTTCATATATGGTTTTTGATGCATTAGGAGCTCAACAAATACAACCCATATATATAAAAAAATATTTATTGAATGGAATGAAATTATGGATCGAACTGTGCTGAAAAAATTGGATTCGAGATTGTGCAATGATACGTTTAGGCCATTTTATTTCATTTTTACCCTTTTTGGGTTATATTTGTCTTGTAGTTTCCCTAATTCATTTCTAATTAACAGGTATCGGTATCTCAGTACCCTGGTAGCTCATTTTCCCTGTTATCTCAGGTTTTTTATTTTGAAGTTTAAGTCTTAAAATGGTTGAACTTTTGAATAAAATCCTAGTAACCGTGCTTAAAATTGAATTATGACAGTTCATGTAGCTTTAGAATGCCGACTTTGGTCTAGGTGACCTGAAGTTTGTGTTTTGGGGATTTCGTTATAGGTTTGAGCTATTTTGTGCAAATTTAGTTCAAGAAAAGCTCATTTAGGAGCACTAGTGGTCTTTTATGGATCGAGGCGTAGGATTGGAATTCCTATAATTTCATCAGCT
This sequence comes from Withania somnifera, assembly GCA_039654485.1. Taxonomy (NCBI): domain Eukaryota; kingdom Viridiplantae; phylum Streptophyta; class Magnoliopsida; order Solanales; family Solanaceae; genus Withania; species Withania somnifera. The sequence goes on along the minus strand of JBDJHY010141336.1, from coordinate 4,685 downwards.
CCTTGATAATAATTTTGGGTTATTTGAGTCATTAGTTTGCCTCCCGAACTGGCCGGGTTTATTGTTCGATCGTTTGTGAAAGTTGGGAAATGGTCCTTTTTGTTTTTCTTTGGTTTGGGGGTCATTTTCATTTAAACGACCTCTAATGGCTATTTTATCATTTCTGATGAATCTAGAACATGTTTCAACTTGAAAGACATATCTTTTTTTTTCTTGATGGACTCTAGTCTGATACTATGCCTTCGTTTGGATAGTTGGCTATTGAAGAATTTTTTTTACAGAATCAAGCCTAAAGAACAATCGAGCACCTTGGGATGTGGTTGTGGTATATACTGCCATTTTCTTTTTTGATATCATGCCATCGGAGATGCGATCATGTGTTCTGATGATAGGGTTGGGTGCAATCACGCCAGGCCTTCACGAACGCTCTAATGCACGGCAAGTTTATAAACTTCTAGCCACTATTTCAGTTCTTTTCCCAAACATTTCATCTTCAAATTTCTCCCATCCCTCATCCATCTCCCTACCAATTCAAGGCGTAATTGGACTAATTTGTTAGTTTTGAACTAAGAATCTATTCCTCAACACCTTGACCTCAAATTTGGTAAGTTCTTCCCTCCCTTTTACTTCTCTTTAAGCTTTACATGACCTCTAATGTTGAAATTGTGATCCTTGTCTTGATTGTAATAAATTCTTGGTAATTAACAAGTTAGTGTGGTGTTGAAGCTGTAGAAAACCTTCGCCTGTGATTTTCTCTCTATTTTAGGTAAGTTTTGCTCCTTGTTTAAGATAAAACTCCATAATCTTTATTTTGCCAATTGAGGACCTTCCATTGGTACTGTTAAGCTAAAAATTGAACCACATTTTCCTTGAGCCGTGGCCTTTGTGTTGGTATTTTTAGTCTGATTTTACGGTTGTGGGGCCTGTGGGCCTATTTTGGGGCTTATTTTTTGACCCAACTTGTTAATTTCAATATTGGTCTTATTCTTCATGTTTTAATCCTCAGAATCATAATTTGATAGTTTTGGATACTTTTAGCTACTTTTTGAGCTTCAAGCCTATGGTAGGCATATTTCTAAGACTTTTATCGGCACCTACGTAGAGTAGGCTTACTTACGTGGATTGCAGACAGGGCTATTATATTTTTATCATGATGTGGCAAGACATGTGTTTTGGGCTTTAGGTTGATCATTGCATTTTAGTTGACTTGTGTTTACCTTATCGATTTTCATGGGCCCATGAAGGGCCATAAAGAATAAAGGGTTTGGTCCTTGGCTTACAGCATAGGGCCCACATACCTCAAGGACTACTTGAGTTATCATGCAACAATTATGGTGAGATGATCTCTTAGTTGGTGGCCTTTGGATGATCTTTGAGTCTGGTTATTTTTGTTCCTTCTATTGTGAGTATTGTTGTTGCTATGCAGTGATCGAGAAGTTTTATACTATTGGTTTGGCTGATGTGATTGGTGTTGATTGGGCTTAGACCCTGTATTCAATTTAGAGGCATGATCCTCAAGGGCCCGGACCTTGAATATGTCGGTGATGAGGTATTTATTAAGCTTAAATCTTGCACTTCAGTGTGAGGTGCAGTTCTTTGAGACCTAGAGGCCCCCTGAGTATGATATATCGGTGCGTGGACCCTAAGTTTAGCACTGTGGGCTTAGATCCTGCATTCGAGTGTAATGCACTACCCTTCGAATTGAAGAGGCCCTAAGATATACACTGGTAGGGGTATGTCTCCGAGTTGGCACTTGTTGAGAGAAAGGTGTTAGTACTATATGATATCATCTTTTTTTACTTTCATGCATTCTCGTGTATTACCTTTGTGTTGTTTAATGCTCATCGGGATTAAAGGAGGAGCCAGAGTGGGTTTTATTATGTTGTTTGTGCCTACCAATGAGATAGGGCGCCAGGTAGGTTTGTGTTTTTACTTTCTTTCCTATACTTAAATATACTTTACCATTCCATCCTTTAATTTGTGGAATATATATATATATCCATATGGTTAGGTCTTCTTTGCTTAGATGGAGTACGTTCCCCTACATCAATTTGGGGTTTTCAGATATTGGTTACTCCTGTACGTGTCTACCATGTTTTAATTTGATGTAGATCTATACTTATATTTTGTAGATGGTATTCCACTGCAATATCCTTATCTCTATGCATATTTGTTAGTTCTATCACTTTTCTACTATCCTTAACCTGTTTTACTTACTCGCATTTATTACTGGAAATATATTTTTGTTCGATATACCTATGACACCTAATTGGTACCTTATTTTGTCATCATGCTACACTTTTATACCATTTTTGTGGTTCAGATATTGGAAGGGGTTATTTGAGATATTGAGATTGTGCGAAGTAGATACAGATGGTTGGGGAGATTACACTAAGCTTTTTCATCCGAATTGACCATGGTTTCCTTGATTTCCTGCCTACTTTATTCTATCTATAGTAGGCTCTATGTAATATTAATTTTTTGGAGTTTCTTTGTATATATTCATCTTTTGGATACTCCGTATAGTAGCTTTATTGACATTAGGCTTTGGGATTTGGGTTGTATATGTATTATTTCTATTTTTGCGTTTACATATATCTGTTTATGGTTTTCAGCTATGCTGGATGAGTCGAGTGTTTACAGCCCACTGTGCATAACTTTAGGTTGTAGGGTTTGTCCTATCTACTGGAGGGTTGTAGACGACATCATGACCCGAGTCCTTGATTGTGAGAGAGTGTTATTGAAATGTTGTCCAAAGTCAATCCTTGACCTATATCATATAAACTTCAACTAAGTACCTGAAATGAGTTCGACTATGCTGAATGTCAAATGAACACCTCACCTAGCCCAAACTCGACATTCCAAAGTTGATGTCACAGTAAGATTTCCAATTTGTCGAGGCTCCGATCACAAGATGAATACTCGAAAACACTATTTATGAGCTAAAAATCACGTAAAACATGCAAAATGTGATAAAGAAAACACAAAGGCTTCCAGAAATAGACATTCATTTAGACCAATATCCACGTTCCGAAAATAATGAAAATGTCAAAATTCAATTTTGAGTTCATTTTCAAGGAATGTAAACCAGAGTCAACGGTAACAAAGTTAAAGCTTTAAAATAGAGGAATAACATAACGTCCTAATGAATGACCTAGTAACCGAACCACCGGTCCCAATGAGTCATAAATAACCTGGGGCCACTACAGGAAATATCTAACATTTATGAAAATTTGAAAAATGCCGAAATGAGTGGAAGGTTCTTTATATTATTTTATTCTAATAAATTCATATTATAAATGATTAAATATGCAGATGTTTAATATTTAGCTGATTCATAAAAAACTTGATCTACGAGCGAGTATTTATTTATATGTGGAGGGATAATTATGTTCTAGCACTCAATAAATCGAATTATAGTTTCCATTACTTCACATCTTGAAAAAATAATAGCCATCCATAAAGAAATTACTTAACATATTTAAAACATATGTCGGCTTTCTTTAAAAATTTATATGACAATTATAATGCACAAAGATAATATTTTAGGTATAGCTCACTTAAAATAAGAACATTAATGGAGACAAAACAAAACATATTTCAGCAACGTTCTTTTTTTACTTATGATGTTTAGAAGAAAGGTGAAATAGATGTTCAAAAACTTCGCTAGGCTGATAGTATGGAGGATCTACTGACTAAATTATTAGTAGCTTCAACATATGAGAAGTCAGTATACAAGATTAGGAAACGTCTTCTTTGAAAAATTAAATGATGTTTACATCTGGGAAAATAAAATATGTGATGTATGTTTTGTTTCTTAACTAAGACTTTAGTCCCAATTAAGCTTTTCTGGTAGAACTTTTAACAAGCAAATATCGTATCATATACCAAGATATGTATATTCCTTTTCTTTCACTAGAACTTTTTACACTAATTTTTTTCTTGCAAGGTTTTAATGATGTGCATTATCTAATGTGTAATGACCGTAAAAGGTCATTTTGAAATATTCTTATAAAATTACCATGTCCCCCTTCATGGTCTATTCTTTGGATCATAATTGATCTATCTGTGAGGTTTAATTTGAAACTGGAGTATAAAGTTGTAAGTCTTGAGAAATTTTCAGTTTTTAAAGCATTTAAGTTGAAATAGTTGACTTTAGTTAGTACTTGGAGTTTCAAGTCTTGTAACATGTTTTTATTAATTTCTTGAGCTCCAAAAAGTAAAGTTTTTCCTAGGAGGACCTGTATTTTCAGTCTTATTAATTCCATGGTGATTTTATCTCATTAGATGATATAATGTTGAGTTTCAAGGATAAAGTTTGAGTTTAATCAATATTTGATGATCGTACACTACTATTTGAATTTTGTGAATTTCTTTCGATTTAGGAGGTTATTTCTAGTCTAGGAGAAGGTTTAAAATACTTTTTTTGCAATTTTGAGGGTGTTTTGGTCTTTTTAGGTCATGTTTTGATTTTTTCGGCCATGGTGAGTATCGGGTCAAAGAGACCTTGCATTCGCATTTTCATCATTTTGTTGAGTTAGAAATATCAAAATTACTAGGGTAACATATAAGGTTTATTTTCACAGGATTTTGAGTGAATCTCAAGGGTCCATCTAGAGACCTTGATTTAATGTATTTTCTTTTCATGACTAGAGGCTAGTTATTCCTATATCGTGATCATGTGA
>JBDJHY010141326.1:5113-23084 GCA_039654485.1 Withania somnifera | reverse complement strand
TATACAGGAGCCCAATCAACAATAAGGAATAAGGTATATATAAATATGAGAAACTCTCACCAAGGAAAGACATATTCTTAAGTAAGTACAAGTCATCGAGCGGGAAAACAATATAGATAAAATGCAAATCAATGCAAAATGTAGTGTGATGCACAAATAATAGTGATGCATGCATGTCCTATCACTCTCGATACATGCCCGACATAAACCTTGGTGCATTATGTATCTATACCTGGCAGAAATATCAAGTTACATATATGTATCAATACTTGGAAGAAACCTTAAGTCATAATTCATATATCAACTCCTGACAGAAACCTCAGGTTATAAATCACATCCTGGTAGAAACCTCAGGCACCAATATTTAAAATATCTCAATAATGTGTACCCGATAGAAATTTAAGATTCCCACATCCCAAGTCATTAGCTCAACTTAATTTCCATGCACGATACAAATAGATATGCATATATCAATGTATGCATGGAGAGTGGCATCAAATCAAGTACCAATAATAAATTAATTAATCACTTAAGGAAAAAATCATCAAGTCACCCATATTATTCCAACCTCTACAAGGTTTTGCAACAATGATATATTTCAACCAATTGAGTTATCATACGATAGTTTTCATTACAATTTTGTCTCAATGATGCCCAAAAAATAATTGCATTTCATCTAGTTCAAAAGATAAAACAAGGTCATAAATCACGAAATCACATCATCAAATAATTTCCTTATTTGGATCCCGACATTCGTAATCCCAATAGCCTCAAAATAATCAACTTCCAATACTTGGACATCTAAAGGTCACATCCTTTCTAGTCAACTTAGTCAAAGGTGCTAAAATTGATGAAAAATCCTCGACAAAATATCGATAGTGACCTTCTAACCCAATAAAGCTCCAAGTCTTAATAAGTGATTTTGGCCTCGGCCAATCACACACTTCCTGAATCTTTGTTAGATCAACTTTAATCCTAGACTTAGACAGATATGTCCTAAGAATGCAACAGACTCCAACCAAAATTCGCACTTTGAGAACTTGGCATAAAGTCGATGCTTTGACAGTATCTAAAGTATTACCCTTAAGTGTTACTCATGATAAGATTTACTCCATGAATACACCAAGATATCATCAATGAGTACAATAACAGACGAGTCCAGGTAAGGCTTAAGCACCCTATTCATCAAGTCTGTAAATGCTACCGGGGCATTTATCAAACTGAAAGACATAACCAGGAACTCATAATGGACATAAAGAGTCCTAAATGTTGTCTTCGGAAGGTCATCTAACCAAATCCTTAACTGATGGTAAAATGACCTCAAGTTTATTTTAGAGAACATGTCTGCACCCAGAAGCTGATCAAATAAGTCATCAATCTTCGGCATTAGATATTTATTCTTTACTATAACTTTTTTTAGCTGACGTTAATCAATACACATCCGCATAGTACCATCCTTCGTTTTAAAAACTAGACTGGTGCACCCCGTAGTGACACACTAGAATGAACAAGGCCCTTATCTAACAATTTTTGGAGCTAAATCTTCAGCTCTCTCAACTCTGTAGGAGCCATATGGTAGGAAGCAATAGAAATGGGTTTGGTGCTCCACTCTAAGTAAATAGAAAATTCAATATCCCGTTTGTGCAGTAGGCCTGGTAGGTTGGTCGAAAATACATCAAGAAACTCAAAAATCATAGGAACATACTCAAGGCCCAAATATCGCAAACATATTCTAAGTAAGCCAAAAGTTCTCTCCCCACTAACCTCCTAGCCTGAAGGCATGATATGATCCATGTCGATGTGCGGCTAGTAGAACCCTTCTACACAATTGAAATGCACCAGGCACGGCTAAGGTAACATTCTTGGCATAACAATCTAGAACCGCATCATGAGGGGATAACCAATCCATGCCTAAAAAAATATCAAAATCCAACATATCTAAAACATCAAATCGCCCCAAGTATCCATCTCACTCACAGAAATCATACATGATTTGATAAATCGATCCACTACTAAAGAATCCCCCACAAGGGTAGAAACATGCTTAGATATTGATAACATCTCACTAGTCAAACCAAACTTGGTGCAAAATAAGTAGACACATAAGAACAAGTGGAACCAGGGTCAAATAAAGCATATATGGATCTAAAACACACAAAAACCATACTTGTAATCACCGCATTTGAGGCTTCCACCTCTATTCTAGCTGGCATAGCATAAAACTGGAAAAACCACCAGGATGACCACCATCGACCCTACCCTCCTGGCCACCACCACGGGGACCAACCTGTGCCCCACCTCCAGCCGGTGGCAGCACTAATATCAAAGGTTGAACATAGTGGGAATCAAGTTGAATAGTACCCCTCTAGGGGTATGCTCTAGCATAGTAACCCACAATACCCCACTCAAAACATGGCCTTGATGGCCCACTCTGATGACAACCTCTACCAGAACCCGCCTGACTACCACGATGAGAGAATCCAGAACTATGAGAAAATTATATTGGAGATGGTGCACGGGCAGTCTAATGAGGAGGTAATGATACTTGTAGTGAGGCCTGAACTGGCCTGCTGGAGTGACCCCACATAAAAAGAGACTGACTATAAACCCTATAACGGGACCTGCTATAACCTCCTTACTGTATCTACATCTTCTTATTGTGTTTTTGCAACTCACGATGAAGATTCTCAACAACACCAGCATGATTAACCATGGCCTGGAATGGTCGACCATCTGATACCAACAATGCCACGGACTCACGCAGCCTATCTTGCAACCCATTAGCAAACTTATGGACCCTCTCCACATCTGTAAGCATAAGCCCAACCCATAAATAAACAACTGGTCGAATTGAGCCTCATACTCGACCACTGACATCGGACCTTGTTCAAGATTGTTGAACTCTTTCCTTAGGCACACTCTCTCAGCCATCGAGACAAACTTTCTCATAAACACCTCATAGAACTCAACCCAAGTCGTCTGCAAACAACAAAGGCTCTCCACCATTACTTGGCTACACCACGCATCAATAAGTGGTGAAACCCATGTCGTGGGTCTTCAAAATACCCATGTTCCTCGATCTCTCTTCAACTCCTTAGTAAATTTATGGGCATATTCCTCCAAAACTCCAGTGAACCGAGGGAGATCAAATCTCAAAAACCTACTCAGATGCTTCTGCTCTAAATTTGACATAGTTGTGTGTTGCTCAACTGCAGGAGCAACAACTAGTATTGGAAGAACCTGAGGAGGTGCAGGAATTAATGTTGTGGAACAGGCTGTACGGGAGGAATTTGCTGCACCAGAGGAACAGCAGCTATAGGCTGTAACACTGGAGCAGTGGTTTGTGCCCCATCATTAGGAAGACCACCATAAGCACTAAGCAACTTCCATAATTTGTTTTGGATATCAGGAGGGGGTGCTGCAATAGGTGTTGCAAGCACTGCCGGTTTCTCTGGAGTAGTAGCAGCAATAGCAACAGTAGTCACTTTCGTAAGTGTTCTAGATGAAACTCGAGTTGTCCTCTTAGCTGCTAAAGATCATGTACGTGGCATCTACAAAAGAGTGAAGACTATGAGTAGAAACATTCAAGAAACCATCTAGGTTGTACACATGAAGTTGGATTCAAAAAGAGAAGTTAATGTCCTAAATTTCACTATAGCCTCTTGAAGTTAAGCCACGGACATCTCCACACCAATCCGCAGGACTCTACAAGATATTAGTTCTATACGCTGACACCAGACAAACCTAGAGCTCTGATACTAATTTATCACGACCCAATTTCTTAGATCATGATGGTACCTACTATCCCACCAGTAGGAGAACCAACCTGTAACCCAGAACCGAAGTGGAGGGCTACCATCAACAATAGCAGAATGCACAAGTACAATAGCAAGGTATAAAAGAAAGGGAATATGACAAAAATAGTATAATAAACATCAGAATCAATAAACTCTCCAAAACCCAGTATTAGCGTAAATAAACAAAGACTCTAAGTACAGAGTATAAGAAGAAATTTTCTATAAGTATATCTCTAAAAGTACAAATGATACAAGTCCTATTCGAAAAGAGAGCAGGGACTGTTGAACTTCAAACTCCCTGTATCTATGAACAAGAGCAAGTAAGCACGAACGGCAGTCCGTAAATCAACATCGAGGGCTAGTTCTCGGATTTGTACCATGGGAATAAGTGTAGTATGACAACAAATTGTTGAAGCAACCCGTACCCAGTAGGCTTTGAGGGCCCACTAGGCACATAACAATCATTAAAGCTGTAAATAATGTAAAGAAAGAAAGTAAAGTCACAGAAGAAAATAGTACAACATGGAAGCTACCGACTCATATGAGAATCAATAAACAGATAGAACATATCATCGCTAGATAAATCACATAACAGGATCTCAGGAAAGGAAGGAAGGCATACCTGGAATCCTTGCAGCAATATATGTGAATAATAGCGGTGAGTATCAAAGATACAAATAATGTAGACAAGAAACGGATATGGATGGTATATCGGTAACCTCAAGGTAAGGGAAGGGTCAATAGTCAAATGATATCTCGCACCATTATCCCAAATAGCAAGAAAGTCTCAAAGGTAAACACTGATGATAACTAAGCAATAATAATAGTATTATAATAAGTAAACTAATACATAGAAAACAGGCTTACCCATAGGCCTCCACATACGACCAAGGGCATTGATGAAAACAAGTGCAAAAAAGTAAATACACATCATGAAGTAACAAGTCCTGTATATGTTTCTCCTCCGTTACACGTCGGTCGAGTAGGCAGGATCCATGGAATGCTAATACTAATTCTTACATATCTCTGCTAAGTTGTATACCCTTGCTCTATTCATTGTAGCCCAAAGGTAATGTCCATGGAGGTATGCCCACCACGTACAATCTCTAACGTCATTATAATCTCACATCCCTAAGTCACAAAGCCTCAAAGGTCTCACAATCTAGCATCCAATATCTCATAAAAATAGTATCATCAAGTTGTAATCTCGGCAGATCATGGCATCCAACACCTCAATATAGTGATATCACCAACATTCTTAAGGGAACAAGTATCATCAAAGTCTCCAAGCCAATAGGTGTGATAAATATCAAAAAGTTGTACTTACTATCGTACGACGATAGACTCAAGTGCATGTGGCTGTACTCATGGACAAATAGAGTCGAACTCAAGTCCCAACATTAATTAGTCAAATGATATTTCTCGGTGCAAGGGTGTGGAATCTAGAATAAAATAAGTAAAAATAATAATACTGGGTGTTGATACACTGTCGAGTCTAAAACACTTAAAGGGTCTTTTAACTTATATTATTATCAAAATATTCCAAGTTATCATATGATATGTTATGTTATTATCCATTGTTATCCTTATTATTAGTATCTAGCCTCCACGATATTAAAATAAAGTGGTGGTATGGACCCCAGCCCTAGTGCACTCTCAAACCAGATCATATGGCTCAACCTCTCGTCGAATGAATGCACATCACACCAATACAATTATATTTATAGCCAACCTGTGCCCTGCACATGTGCAATTAAGCTAAAACTAGCAACATCATACACCAGCCCAAAAAATAGGTCAAAACCCAAAACCAACCCGTGCATTAGCATTCTACTACTTCCAGAGTCACCCTAAAGCCATCACAAGGCTAATCCTAAGTCACAGGCATTGTATTTCATCGAATGCCAATATAAGGAACAAATGAGGGATGAAATGAAAAAGTGGTCCAAGTACCCGATAAACACCTAGAAACCCATCCCACAGATGCTATTTAGTATAATTATCAAAGCTATCTACCCATATATAGCCCCATGGAGCCTACCTGTCGTCCGACAAACAAAGTGCTACAAATCTCATATATCAATCCGACTGGTAGAAAATGGTCTTCAGTGGCTCTGAAACTCATATAATAAGAATCCAGGGATCAATACGAGTTTAACGATATAATTTAAACTAAGTTCTGGATTGGGCCTAAAATGGCCCGCGAGCCCCTCTTGTGAATCCTAAAAATACTTCACGACAAAGATTCTAACATCACTAGGAATTTGTGCTCCAAAAATGAGTACAATTTTAGTGCGGGAAGGGCCTGAAAACAGCTCGGTATTGATTTGATTACAAAGGATCAAAAATTCAAGCTTTACAGAATTTAAACGAGGAAATCCAACGTAGTAACTACACTATAGGGTGAAATAAACTCAAGGGAAAATACTTTATCCAATAATATGTGAATTAATTCAAGAATTCAATGTTTTCACATTTGGGGACATTAGTGGAGAAAATCTTCAACTTTCAAGAATTAAAACAGAGAAGACTTACCAATAGTGGGGAAATCGAAGGGAAAATCTTGGGACTTTTTCCTCAACCTTCGCTGAACTTTTTGGATTAATTTGGCAAAAAAATAGAGAGAAAACACAAAGGTTTTTGCAATAGAATAAATAGAAAGTCGTGCAGAAATTATTTATACTGTCAGGTAATCACTCATCACGATCACGTGAATCTGTGTCGCGATCGCGTAGGGAAAGAAATCTGGTCATCACGATTGCACTGAATATAGGACCATTGAGGCTTCCCAGTCGCGTTGGTGAGGATATGCGATCGTGTTAAAGGGTGACACATAGACACATAGCAATTGCGGAAAAAAGCACGCGATCGCAATAAGCCAAAGAGACAACACATTTGATTGCATGAGTCAAGGACGTGACCACGTACAAGGAAAACTAGAAAGCATCGCATTCGCATAAAAAAGTTCTGTGATCTCTATAAACACTTTACCTACACTAGATGCAGGTTTTAGGAATAAATAGTTATGAGTATAAATACTCTGAATCACCACTTAAAATGCATTCGGAGTCCAATTTACTCAAATAAACTATGAAAGTACACCAAAAATGACATTTCGGACTCAATGGTGCAGTTGAAATCACGATATAAGATCATTTCAAGAAAATGTTAACCAAGTAACATTTAGGCCTAAAATACTCAAAACTACATCTAACACCTCAAAAACACAACGACCACTCCTGTAAGCTTATAAACATTCTCACTAGCCTAAAATCACCATCTGGAACTAATGGAAGCATCTGAATTCCATTCCGAAACTCTGAATACCAAAAGACCACCCAAACTCTAAATTAGGCCTTAAATGAAATGAAAAACTACAACTTAGCACAAACTCAAAAAGTAAACCCTGAAACATGAACTTAAGGTCCACCTAGACTTTGTTCGGCATTCCGAAGCTAACAAAACTATCAGAATTTTCTTTCGAGATCATCTTGAAGGAAAGTTTTCTACAATCAACATGTATTTAGTTTTAGGCTCTAAAATAGGTAAAGTGAGATAAAACCGAGCTGCTAGGGAAATCGAAATATCGATCCTAATAGTCGTAAATAACCTGGGACAGTTACTGGAAAGCTCTAGAATACAAAACGTCGCGTAATTCTCATAAATAACTGTAAGGGTCATTACAAGTATCAAAGTCCAGTGCCCGAGCCCAAGCCTGGTCCAAAACCAATATAATGCCAATATTATGTATCTAGGCTTGAATTAGGTCTAAATTCGTATAAGTACAATGCTAGGTTCCCGGACTCAAATCAGGTCTAAAACAAGACAAGTATCTCACTTAAAGTAGAAAATCTAAAAAAAACCTTTTATGCCTCTTTAAATAAAATATAATAAAATAGGTCCCCATAGCCATGATAAGTCCCAAAAAAACAAGAAATAAAATTAGTATGCCAATGATATATGAGTGCACAACCAATGTCCATAACTAAATAACCCTACATGGGCTCAGGAATACTCACTACCGGCAAGAATCACAAACTAGCGGACCCTAAGGCAAAAGAAGCTCAGAAGTCCAAAAATTTACCCAAGATTACAACATCTACATAGATATGGAGATAATACCATAAACCGACTCATAGGTTATTATGATACTAAATTAAGAATATAGTAGAAATTGAGATAAAATATCGAAACAAGGACTACATTAAATCAGCCTAGAAACCAAATAAAAACTAGCAAGTTGTCCCACATATACCAAATGTGAGCTCAGTCTAAGTAGAAGTAATATGTAGCCTACTTGGAGTCCAACCTACACTCCCAAAATATAGCATCGCAGGCCGGAATCATTCCAAAAGGTCTTTAACTGAGGTCTCCCTAGAAAAATAATAATGTATGCATCACATGGAGAAAAAAAACACCCAAAATGTTATAGATAAAGCCAAGTCAAGATTTTGGATCAAAATAGATCCGCCGACCCCATAAATGAAAACTAAAAACAAAAGTAGGTTCCAAATATTGTACGAAGTGCATGCTTAAAATATGAGCACTATTAAAGCTCTAGAACAAGCTCAGATTGGCTTAATGAAAAGAGGGAAATGGGGAGTAATTCAAGGGAGTTTGAAGGAGTTGGTGTTGAAGACTTACCCAAATTACAAAGAGAGATGACCACGATCAATAATACAAATCTCCCACATATTTCTATAGTGGTTCTAGGCTCAAAAGTAAGTTAAGAAGGTATAACAATTGCGGAAATATGAAATTTAGAGGGAATAGGTATATAAACTCTAGTAGATTTTGGTACATATGGGAAAAGAGCAGTAGGGACGATTGAATGCTTGTAGGTTTGAAGGCCACAACTTCTGCATGAGCAAAGAGGAGCCTACAAGGGAGGCAAGGCCCTACAGAGGCAATGGTTGTCCAACCATTCCCCTTTTGTAGGGGCAACCTTCCCCTTGTCGGTGTGGCTCCGTAGGGGCGAGCCTAACACCCAAGGGAGGCCACACCAAATATAGAAGCTGAACCATTTTTAGCGAAGTTGAAATGTTCCAAATGAAACCTCAAAATGAGTTTTGAACCCGATGAACATAAATAGATTATGTTACAAACTTGGAAGCGAAATTTCAGACTCAACAAAATTGAAAAAATGACCATATGAGGTCATTTTGCTGAAACATTGAACAGAGTCAAAACTTGAAAACATAAGGCCAATCGATCACCCAAGACAAGCTCAAATGCCTTGGGAACTGAACCAAAGGTACACCTAACCCAAACTCGATATATCAAAGTTGACGTTACTGTCAAATTTTAAATTAAACTCTCTGATAATTAAATTTTGACCAAAGTCAAATTTTAAACTCCCAAAAGGTTGTTATTCCATCTAACAACATAAGCCCTCACTAAAAGCTTCAAGATCCAAACTAAAGGTCCAGCTAGACCAACTGATTCCAATTTTAAAGCTCTAAAATAGATAAACTTGAATAAAATCCAAATGAACTGCTAGGGAACTGAACCACCAGTCCCAGAAAGTCATAAATAACCTAGGACAACTACAAAACATCTCTAAACATAGAGAAAAGTTCAGCAACTAAGAAATGAGTTGAAGGATCTTTAATATCTACTATTAAAAGAACTTTTTCTTCCTTTAAAGTCAAGTGAACGGAGGTACCTGAAGGCTCAAAGAGTTGAGGAAACTCAGCTCGCATATCACTCTCGATCACCTCATTTATCCTCCTTGATCGAGCGGTGCCTCCACTAAGCCTTTACTATAGGAGTCTCTCTAGTCTGCAGCCTCCTGATATCTCTGTCCAAAATGGTCACGGGATTATCAATAAATTTCACACTCTCATCTAACTGAACTGAGTCCTATGGAGTACATGATACTCTTCGGAATATAGTGTCCAAGACAAATAAGATTGAATGTCTTAGGGACTCTCACTAATGATAAGAATCACAACCAAGCTTACCAAAAATACCCAATAAGCTCCTAAGTCTAAAAATACACCCAAGAGTATAGCATCTACATAAGTACTGACTCACCAGCTACCAAGATACCAAATAAAAAATATAGTAGAAATAGAGATAAAATATTAAAACAAGGACGATTGTACAAGCCTATAAACCAACCAAAACTAGCAAGTTATCACATTTATAGGAAATGTATAAGGACGATGGTACAAGCCTATAAACCAAAAAAAACTAGCAAGTTATCATATTTATAGCAAATGCGTATTCAGTATAAGAAGAAGAAAGTCGTAGCCTACCTGGAGTTGAAAGTACACTCCCAAAATATGTTACAAGCTAAAACAGCTTCATACAATCTCAAACTGAGGTTGCACTAGATAAAATAAAATCTACTCATCACAAGGAGAAAAATGATACCAAAAATGCTACCGAGTCAAGTATCTAGGTCAAAATGAGTTCATGGGCCCCACAACTCAAAATAAAGAATAAAAGTCACTACGATGTTCCAAACGTCATAGGGATTGGATGATCAAAAGGTGAGGATTATTGGATCTCTTAAACTATCTCAAACCAGCTCAACGAAAAGGTAAAATTAGGAACAATTAAAAAGAAGTCAGAAAAATTAAATTTGAAAACCTACCCAAATTACAAAAAAGGATGACCACGATCAAGAATAAAAACCTCTCACACAGTCTAAGGTGACTCCAGGCCCAAATATCAGTTAAGAAAGTCTATCAATAGAAGAAATGTGAGGAAGAGAATGAAATTTTGAGGGAAGGGGGTATATAAACCCTCAGCAATTTTTACACCGGCAGAAGAAGGGTTGCAGAGGAGGTCGAAAGCTCACAGGTGTAAATTCCCCTAATTCCATTGTAGAGGAGGTCGAAATCTCACAGGTGTAAATTACCCTAATACCACACACCTTTGAGGGGTGGAGAGAAACCCACAAGGTCAACTTTGCAAGGGGGAAAATTCCCTTAAGGGCGAAGGCATGCCAGCCAAGCGCCCTTTCGAGAGGGAAAGTTTTTGCTCATAAATGTAGCTCAACAAGGGCTAGCCTAGAAGTGTAGAGGCCACCACACCAGATACAACTGCTGTAAAATTTTCTGCCAAATTGAAAATGCTCTAAATAAACCCTTAAAATGAGTTCAAAATTCAATAACACAAACTAAATATGTTATTAATTTGAAAATGGCATTTCTAACTCAACATAATTGAAGAAGATACCATACGAGGTCATTTTACTAAAATATTAACTGAAGTAAACATTTGCCAACATAAGGCAGAAAATCCAATCAAGCACCCAATATGGGCCCGACTACCTTAGAAACCGAACCAAAGTCCCACCTAACCCAAAATCAATATTCGAGAATTGATGAAACTATCCAATTACAAATACGATGCTCCGATAATCAAAAGTTTCCCAAATTCAAACTTCCAACTCCCCAAAGGTTATTATCCTACATAAAACCATGTTGAAAGCTCCAAGACCCGAACCGAGGGTCCACTTAAACCAAAATCCATATTTCAAAGCTAACAAACCTATCAAAATTCAATTTTGAATGCTTCTTCCAAGAATGTTGACCAAAGTTAACTAATTCAAAACTTAAGGCTATAAATCAAGAAAACTAGAATAAAATCCATCCAGACGGCAGGGAAACCAAACTACCAAACTCACAAGTCAAAAATGACATGAGGCAGCTATAGGATAGTTGTAAACATGGATAAAAGCACAACAACCTGGAAATGACCTGAAGGGTCATACATTAACCTAACTCAATCTTGTATGGATATTTTACTTTTCACCATGTCTTTCCTTGTTGTTCTTTTTAAACTCAAAACACAAAATTTATACACATAAGAAATATCTTTGGGATTATTTTTTATCTTTTTTTCTCAAAAGGATAGATCCCAAACTATGAAAATTCTAACTTATATTATGGAAAAACGAGGCTTATTAACTCTTTCCACTTCTACAAAGGTCAATCCCCTTTCATCAAACAACTACCAAACCTCAACTTAGGCTTTTAACCAAATTGTATGTTTTTCCAAAAATGTTAGTTCAAAAGATGGGCAGATTTCAAAAAGGATGTATGGCTTATAATGGGTTGATTAAAGAAAGACACATGGGGAAATTTCAAGATAGAAATGCAAAGCATAATCATATCAACAATCTTACCACATGTGGCATAATCACCACAAAAACTCCCAACTCAAATTATAATCAAGCATTATATTCATTACAAAATCTATGCACAAGAATTAAAAAGTCATGAAAATACATGTGTTCATATAAAGGACTATTTGAAGCAACTAACATCCGATTTTCAAAGGATTTAGCTTAATTATTTGTAAGGGGAAATTTTTTTCAAGTTAAACAAATCAGCATGTAAGAATCTATGCACATGTACCAAATAATTCAGTTAGACTCTATTAATAGGTCATGGTTACTCTTATTGCACTTTTGAAAAAGAACCTAGGCAAAGAAAAATCGAGGGTCTAAAGAAATAAGAAGTTATACGACCAAAATTTAAAACAATCATGAATCAAAATAAGAAAAACCAAAATATGTTTATACAAATTGATTTTAAGATAGAGATACACAATTGCAGTTCATATGAATTAAAATGGTCAAAAGTCATTAATCCAAGACGTGTCTCTACACAAGCATCACCAAATAAATTCAAGCCCATCATGGGATCAAACATAGCGCTCACACTATAGTTAAGAGTATTTAATTATAGTCATCCAAAAACTCTCTAGAGTTTATGTCAGAATAAACACCAAGTCTTCATTCATGCACTGATTAGTCGATGAGTGGGAATCGTCATCATGGGCCCCATCTTTATCATCCTTTGGCATGAAGGAGAATTCTTTACTTTCATCTTCATCCCTTATGGGGATGTCTTTGCCCAGTTGACCCCTCTTAAAGACAACCTTTACCCCTAGATAGATTTTAATAAAAAATATGTTCTTCTCATTCTTGAATTCTTTCTTTCAAAACTTCTTTTCCAGCTTGAGCTGGCCTCTGATTATCTTCAGGTAAGTTCCCTAAATGGTATTTAGTGAATTTTCCACATTAACAACTTGTGCAGTTTATATCCTATTTTTCTAAATATTGCTCTCACCTACCCTTGTGATCACTAAGGTAGGCCTGCTTAACGACTTTATGGTCCTTGAGGCAAAGTTGCAGCATATCTCTTATTAGTTTCAACTCATCAAATAATAACTTAAAGGGCCCCTTCTGGGGTTGGTGGTTACATATACCCGATACTGAAGAACTAGTCTCAGTCTTTCTCTTTTTTCCATTCCTCTTTGCTTCCAATTCCTCCTATTCTCTTTTTGTTTCAAAGAATTTGACCGCATCAAAATTTCGATTCGTTTTATTTAAATTTGAGTTAACATTTTCCACAAGGCTCATGATTTTCCTTATATATCTGTTTTTTCTAGGCATCTCTATGGGCAAAACATATTACTACAACTCTTGCCATAATCACATAAGTTAAAGTAACATATGCTCAAGATAGAGTATTTCCATATAATGACTTTCTCATTCAGCTATATGTAAATCAGGTTACGATCGCAGAAACATGGTCATAGAAGTTGACAATGCACTCTAGTTCTGAAGAATTCAATTTTCTAGCCTATTATGTGGTCCGCATACATAAGTATCCAGTCTGCAAAATCAGACCGCCAAAATGAACTTCCATTGCCTAGTTTACTTCTTAATTTGCGAGGCAAGAGCCAAATTTACAGTCTGCATAATAATTTTGTAGTGCACAAAGTTATTCCTTAACCTTTCCTAATATAAGTCCCACATATTTTTCAATTCAAGGCATCAGCTATTTTAAAAATGCTCCAAGCCATCAATTCAAGCACTCATGAATAGTCCAGTTAAGATAGTTTTCATTTAATCCATCATAAGAAAAAGCCAAGCTACACTAACACGAAGTCAGAGAAAGTGATTCAAACTCAAAACACATTTAACTTAACAAAAAGGATTTGAGGTTACTAAAACTTCCAATATTAATTCAATCAAGAAGACCTCTTATTCAGGAAATTTAACATATGTTCAAGAGAAATAAAGCACTTAACCTTAGGTATTGCATACAAAATATGAAAAATTCAAATCAATTTCACAGACCTCGGACCCCGTATAATAAGATGCATTAGGATCCATTAACAAGTCACAACTTTTAGGTTCTTAAGTCAAGCTTTAGTCTAAGTCCTAATACTTTATCATCAGACACAGTTCGAGCAGTGATGCAACATTTTAGAGGCGTACTTTGGACTTCAGGTGGGATACAACTTACTAAACTCTAGACTGAGCATATATTTGTAATTGTGATAGTTATTTCTTGGTTGAGTTTTCTAGGTTCGTACAATTAACCTCCTTATCCGCTCTTGTCTTTCCACTACTTTTTGCTTCCCTATTTGGTTATCATGTTGGATATTGGTAGTACCTTAGTTGTATTCATTTACCATCCTTAGACAGTATTTCTTGGTCTTATAATAGACTGGTAGCGATCGATATATTCCCCTGGGGTGTAGGTTAGACTGTGTTTATAGCCGTTCTAGGTGTTTTTTTATCCTTTATGGGGATAGTGTATTGGTTTTAGGCCCTCTAGTTGTTCACTCATGAGGAATAAGAAAAAAATAATTTTATTGCACTACTTTCATTTTCCTCAGGTGCACTGTTTTCATCTATCTCACAGTCTGAGGCTCGTTTTTTTATTAATTTTGGACTTATCATGGCCCTAAAGGGCTATTTTATGGATATTTAACTACAAGAAGCATAAAGGTGGCTAAGTATTTTCAAAATTAAAGACTACGAACAAGTTCTATAACTTGTCTAGATCTAGTCTAGGATCGGGGCCCCAATATCACCATTTTCACTAGTTTTTGTCTCAGCTTGGGACTAGGCATCGGATACTGACACTTCATTGATTTTAGTCTTGGCTGGACCAGGCACCTAGTATTGAGGCATCTGAGAGTTGGTATGCGGTATAGGACCTCTATGTCCCTACCTTTTCAGGTTGTGGGCATTGAAGGAAGGGTATACGATGCAAGAGAATATACGATTCGGGAATCCCAAAGATCCTGCCTTTGTGAGCCTCGAGTGTAGGATGAAGAGCATTCAACATCACCTGACATCATTCATATCATATTCATGGTTTGGTTCCTCACTTGTTTATTGGTTGTACCCTTCGTGCTTATAGGGGTCGGTTAGATCTTTTTACTTGGTTGTACCTCCCAGCTTATGATGGCTTAGTGGGGTTGGTAGATTAGTTGTAACTTTTGCACTGTCGCTAGATATCTTGTATCGTGTAGATTCTTTTAGGTGTTTATTCTTAGTAGTTTACTTCTTTCCCTTTTCTGTTTTTTAAGTTTACTGATACACTGCCCTTCCTCTTATTTTTCCTTTATTCGGTTATTATTACCAGGACTCAGGCATGTGCGTTGTACCCTTATATAAGCTTCTTCATCATTTGTTGTAGCTAGCATTATTTATTGGTACATGCTTTTGACTCTATCTATATTCTTCTTGACTTTTATTGCTTTGTTTATGATATGTTCTCCTCTTGTTTGCTTATTATTGTCTTTATATCTTATATGCGCCTGATTAGCCTATACCTACTGGGTGTCAGTTGCTTTGGTACTCATAAAAGTATGTCTACATCTTTATAGTGCATATTCTGGTGTAGGGTATCGTAATTGATGCAGGATTCTCGTGTGCAACTTTTGGGACACCCAGAGATGTAAGGTGAGCTCTTGGCGACCGGAATCTTCCTACTACTTATTTTTTAAATTTTCGGCACTATTGTATATTTAAAGACAACTTATCTATATATTAGTTTTCATATCCCCATGTACTTTACATGGTTGTAGTTCTTGTACTATTGATACAGTTTTTGGAATCTGGGTAATTATTGTATCTATGTATATTTGGTTTTCCTTCTGCTCAGCTTCTTTTACTTTACTTCGGCGTGCATTCTCCCTATTGTTCTTTTATTTGAGGTTGTGGCCCGTTACTTATCGTCTTGGATTACGGATAGGATTACCTACATGTGAGTTTTGTAGGTGTCATCATGACCTGAAAAATCGAGTCATGACATTCTTAAATTAGGTTTAAGGTCGGATCGAGTTCTCTATCACGAGTCGAGATTAGAATTCTGATGTGGATCGATATACCAGGCCCACGAATTCGGATGACAGAATATAAAAAGCAAAGATATGCGGAAATTATCAACTAAACCGAGTAATAAAGTAAATAATCTCAAGAGAAATGATAAGATGAGAAGAGAAGAACAGAAAGATACATAAATCCACGGAATGAAAACTCAATGATTCCACAAATGAGCATCTAATATGAACGATAAGTAAAGCAGTACAAAACAAACAATGAAATAAAACCCATTGCTAAGCCTAGATTGCAACCCTACAATCTACCCTAAAAGCTCTAATAGCTTCAAAAAGTCTTTTGACTTTTAATATCAATTCTCAAAAATGTCTTATCTGATGAAAAACAACTAAGGACAAATATTTATACTAAGACAAGTTTGGATAAATTACACTTTGGCCCACAAGTAGCCTAATACTACCAAGCAATTCTTCAAGTCTTGAAGTCATCACATTGACCCCTCAAGTTTGGTTCTCATCAACTCAAGTCTTTGAAGTTTGTCATATTTCCCAAGCTATCTTCCAAACTTGATATTGCTCCTGTTGCTCCACACATTTACCAGTTAGAGCTCCTTTTAGCACTTCAGTATTGCCCAAGTCTTGGATCCTCTTGATTACACCTCGCAACATAGGTATAGCATGATTGGTGTCATTCGTACTCGTATCATCCTCCCCTTCTTGAAAAGGATTTATCCTTGAATCTACGCAAACACCTACAAGACAAAGCACAACACAAACCACAACTTTCTCATGGTATAAGGGTTAGAACGAGGGTTAGCATGAATAATTTTATATCCCGCGTAAGGACAAAATAACTCAAAATGATCCCCAGGGTCAAATACGAAGTTAGTACTTGAATAAATTGGCATATAAATCATGTTAAATTCCACAAAATCAAGTATAACACCAAATGATAATCATATAAAATCGAAAAAATGCTACTACTAATCACTTCACAAAGCATGCTAATAATCAAACTCATACTAAGCTTGTCATAAAGACCAAGCTTTTCATTACCATGAGGGTAATGGAAACCAACAGAGGGGTCAAATAGGAAGGCATAATATAAATGGAAATCAACATAAATCCCATTGGCCCGTTTCTCTCCTATACACATAGGAATCAAACCCACACGTATGAGTACCTGAAACAAAGACGAAACACAAAAGCAATATCTCCTCATAGTATGAGTGTTAGTATAACGGTTAGTGTAAATCCCAATGCACTAACAATTATAACCTATCATGGATAACTAATTCTTTTGCCGCATCCATGCAAACATGATAAATTCTAAGGCACGAGAAACTTGGAAATACCAAGGGTCACGATAAACATAATCCTCACAGTAGGATAAAAATAATTTAGAAGAGTCACATATGGCTTGACCATAATGAAAACTTACCATCCACATGGAACTCAAACCTCTATAAGAAACTAACCCCAACTCAACATGGGTGTCATTAGAAGCAAAGAGTTAATATAGAAAGGTTCTAAGAAAACCACTTCCCTTCAATATATGTCCACTCATGAACTCATAACTAAAATAAAAAATCATGCCATGTACATTATTACAAGTGCAAACAACAAAAGAAAAAAAAGTTGCCTTGTGAAAAGAGGCTACCTCTCTTGCCCCAACAATCCTCTAAGAGGAGTAGGCTTCTACATAGAGTCCAATTATATACTCAAACTTGCATATTCCATTGAAGGCAAGGAGCATCATTCACGGAGTTAATACCTAGACGGTACCATGGGCTCACCGAAGTTAATTTTTGCTTGGTATCTTAACCAAGCTCACCCAAATAAACTCCAATATCAAAATTATCACGGTGGTCAAATGGGAAAGACTCACAATCATTTGGGTTTAAAGAACACCAAATTTCCCCAATGGAAACTATACTTGCATACAATATATATTTCAAACCAACACAAGTATCGTCCTATGCAAATAGGTAGTATGGGAAGGTATCTCTTAAATGAACTTTCCCTAGTGTGTCTGCATGAGTAAGAGTACTTGTTTATGTAAGTACGTCACA
>JBDJHY010141306.1:317-12336 GCA_039654485.1 Withania somnifera | reverse complement strand
CCTTAATAACACTAAACAGGTGTGAACCCCGGAAGTCATGCCACCTTAATAGAAACAAAAGGGTCAGCACCTTGGAGATCGCGTCACCTCAATACCAACAAAAGGGTCCGCTCCTATATGTCGGACAAGCTAAATAACAGTCTGCGGTCGCCTGCGAAAAGGCCAGGATAATAACACATCCAAAACTAAGGGAATCTTCCCCACAAGTACCAATACCGGGGGATGCTGCCCCAAAAGTGACAGTCTCAGTAATCACATATACCTCATTCATGACATTTGAAAACTCCTTTATCCACTTATATCCGAAAATAGCGTAATACCACAAGGTGGCCGTGGCTTACCTATAAGTACAAGAATCTCTGCGTTCTATAGGTTATTAAGATGAGAAAATTTCAAGTTTTAATTATTTAGCTAGAAAGTATCTCTATATCAGTAACATGGCTACACGGTAACCCCTAGTATACCAAAGACACTAAACACAACCTACATCTAACAATAGGCCAACACACGAGCTCTAAAAGGTAAACAAGCACAAATAAATAGAAGGAAAGTAGTGTTAGCTACAACCCCAATCAACTGAATGGCTAGAACAAACTAGAATTCAACAAAAAAAATCCAATCTAGAGAACGAAAATGTAGCCTACTTAGACGTCGGTGAAAAGATCCCGCAAGTCGCGTGCACAACCCTAATAGCGTCAAAATCACCCAAAACAGCTCAAACCTAGGAAATTAAGGATACAAAGGTCAACATAGGAAGAACAATACCCATATTGTGTAAAGCAACACAGGTCAAGACTTGGACTAAAAAGGGGCTCATACGCCCTGCAGTCATGAAAAATAAACAATTATAGCCTAACATGAAGAGTGGGTGGTATGAAATTGAGGTCAAAACGATAGAGGGACGAAGGAGAAATTAGGTTACAAAGTGAGGAAATTAAAATTTTTACAATAATACTAAAAGAGACAAAAAGGACGAGAATTACCCGGGGGAAATTTACTCCACGAGCTCACACCACCTCCCACGCAACTCCCTACCACTTTTCCCAGATCAAACCACGTTGAAACATCCCATAAAGCTCTCAGCTATGGAGGTCTAAATGAAAAGAAAAAGAATTAAAATAAAGGGGATGACTCGTTTTATTGCCTGCAATGGCCTTTGGTGCGACCCCTTTGGCTATTGGAGCAACCTTGCTAAGGCAAGCTAGGGCATGTAGGTGCGGCCTTTGCTAAGGAGAACTTTTGGGAGCATGGGAGATGGTGTTGGGGCAACCCAAGGGTCGCTCGGGTAATTGCAACCCTCAATTAAACACAGCTCAGGAGAAAAACTTTGGGGGACTTTAAACAAGCATACGAGTCTAAATCTAGAAAACTGAAAGTGCATTTTGGATGGAAAACACACTCTAGACTCAATGAAATTGACGAAACAATCAAATGAGGTCGTTCTAGCAAAAGCAACCCCCGAACACAAACCAACTCAACAAATGAACCCAAAATGATCTCAAACACCCTGGGAAGCGAACTAACAACCCTACTAGCCCAAAATCAATCAATCAAGAGTTGATGGAATTATTGAAATTCTTATCTGATACTCCAATTACCAAAAGACCATCCATGCTCCAAAATGAGCTTTGATTGAACTAAAATTTCCTAAAACAACTCAAACTCACAATCGAAACCCTAAGATATGAAACTTAAGATCCACCTTGACCAAAGTCAAAATTTTAGAGCTAGTGGAACTGTAAAAATTCAATTATGAGCTTGTTTACTATAAATTCACTCTCGAGTTCCACTATTTCAAAACTGAAACTTCAAAACAGGAAAACTGAAATATCAGGCAAACGAGCTACCAAGGCACCGAACTACCGTACCGCACATCATAAATGACTTAGGAAAATTACCAGACGACTTTAAACATAGAAAAGGTAAAAATTAAGATAATGACTAAACGGGAAATTACAACATCCACCACTAAATAGGACTTTGTCCTCGAAAGTCATAGAAGAACACTAACTGAAGACTCGAAATGGTTAGGCATATTGGGCTTGTATACCCTTTTTAGAACCTCAGGAAACCTAGCTAAAACATAATGCCTTTCAAGGAAACTTTGCCATTGGAACTCCTCTATGCCCCAACTTACCAACAACCTTTAAAAAAGATCTCTAGATAAACTCGCAGGACAACACACCCTCAAAAAAACAAACCTCACTCCAACACACCCCCAGAACCAAAGCATCACCAAAGGTTGAGGCGAAACCATGCTGACAGGCCACAAAAAAATAGAGTAGAAAAAACTAAATCTAAACTAACCCCAAAGAAACATATAAGGACATCACCCTTGTGATCCACCACTAAAAAGAGCGCAACTACCCACTTGAACCACAACACTCCTCCACCTTTGAATTCCCATCTCCGGAAGGAGAAAAGGATAAGAAGGAAAGGAGAAAGAAAGGAAATAACAAAGAAATTAAAACATATGGGCTAAGGAATGCCTTGAAGGAAAACCAATATCCAAGCCCACAAGAAGAACAAGACCCAAATAACTAAGTGCCCAAAAGGTCCCACAATCACTCACGCAGGATATATTGGGCACCGCTAAGGTGAATGTTTGGGAGAAACGACCTAGAACTGCATAAAAAGAAAGGAAATTAGCCACATACCCAGAAAAACACGATATGTACAAACACCTATAGGGACCCCCAATCAGCCCATATGTCATGACCTTACACTGATAATACACATAACCCAATAGTCTATCCACCACTATGATACAGCCCACAGGTACCCTAATACTCATCTGAAAGTAAAAACTCATGGGACATAAATAGAGAAATATAGGAAATAAAACAAATCAAAAGTTAAAATAGATCAAACAAAAAATCTATAGCTGAAGTACATACCAGGGACAACATCATCACCCCCTGAGGCTCCCACTTCGGCCCCATATTAAAGCGTAAACAACTACTGATAGTCCCGACCCTAGTGGTATCTCTCTGACCGATGGTGCTTCCTAAAGTGGATGCACTGGAAGTGGTGCACGAGCGGTCCCACGCGTGGATAATCCTTGGAGAAATGGCCTAGATCCCACATTCATAGAAAAATACTATGGAACGATCTTTGGAAGACCTGGTGCAGTCTCTAGAAAAGTGTCCAACCTATCCATAATCAAACCACCTGCCCTCAACTCAGGACTGACCACTAGATCCCTCAGCATGCCTCCGTGAACCTAAATTCAAGCCCCTGGATGGCTGACTACTCAACCGACTACCTGATGCTTCAAGTGACGCCTGATGCCGCTGTCTGTTTGGATCCCCCTGCTAAATCACGGCTCTAAAATTTGGACCCTGAAAATTTTCCTTAATGGTGCTGCCTCTTCTCGCTTCCCCCTTGGGCTTGGTGATCCAAAGCCTCAATGCTGCGAGCATGTTCTGCAATATCCAAAAACTACTTCTGTGGACCAAGTAATAACTCAACCTAACTCAATAGGTCCAATATCAACCCATAAGCAAGGTGGCGAATCTGCTCCTCCTCTAAAGGTAATAGGTCCCCGGCGTGCCTAGATAAATCAAGAAAATGGGCCTCATACTTTAAAGTAGTCATAGACCCCTGACGCAACCCTACAAGCTAGGCCTGCAATGCCTCACAGGCACTGCTCAAAATAAAATAGGCCATAAATGCCGCCCTAAACTATCCCCAAGTTAGTGGGATGACCCTTGTGGTACCTGTACACTCGCCACCACTGACTAGCGGCACCGTCTAAGGGGTCTGAAGTAAAATCAGCCACATTAGTTTCCAAAAGCTCCAAGGTCCTCAAACGCTCCTCATATAAGGCAATAACTCATGGGGGTCCTTTCCCCCTTAGAATCTAGTCGGCTCTATATAGAGAAAGTGATCAAGCATCTTCCTTACCTCATTTATGGAAGGAATTTGACATTGGAGTGTTGTGGAAGTACTAGTGCTGGAATAGGATGTGGTGTAACTGGCTAACCCAGTGGAAAAACTGTAATAGGAGGAACCTGGGGAGGCTGAGCACCCTGCGCTACCCCATGAGCCAAACTCTACGGAACCTCTGATGGTACATCGTCAAACATAATAAGCATCTGCCATATAATCTGTTGCACTGTGGCCATCTAGGGCGGTTTAAACTACTGCTGAGGCACTGTCGTCTCCGGCTGAATTGACAGTAGATCAGTAGAAATACTATACTGAGGTAAGGATACCAAAGCAGCACCAATCAGTTGAGTACCTACTGTCTCCCTATCTCTCCTCCTAGGTAGGGTCCCATAAGCATCTGAAGAAAGATCTCTATCAACTGGGGAATCGCGAGTGCGCACTATATGTGAAAAGAGCAAAGTTCAATAGACATTTCTAGAAACCAAGACGTGTATTATGCATAAGGAAAGTGAATAAAATGAGTTTATTCCTCTAGCTCCCTGTAGCATCCTGAAGATAGGACAAAAACATCTCAGAACTAATCTGAAGTCCTCTATTGACACTTTATCCATTGTCATAGAAACCAAGGCAACCTAAGCTCTAATGCCACTCCGTTAAGATGAAAAACCCAGATCGTGATCGCGCCTAGTGCCCTTTAATAGACAAGCCCTAGTCTCATCCCCGAGTGATAAGCAATGGGCCGAAAACAAATAACCATTAGTAATAAACTAATACAAGTTATAATGAAAGAGATATATAAAACAACAAATTAAAAAATACCTCAAAGGAATGGTGATTGTGAAAAAATGGAGCAATCTACATCATAGTATCAAAAAGATAATATGTACAACTACTTCAATAGGAGGTAAGTACAAGACTTGTCTGCCCTAAACAAGATAAGGCAAAAAAACAAAACATAGCTGGATAACAGGCTCAGACTGAATGTTGGAGCTTCTCTTAATCTCCAAAATCACCTGCTTCTCTACTCAGCATGATCAAGTCCCCTAAAAAGTCCCCCGGTAGTATCTGCACCACTAAAATGGTACAAAAGTGAAGCATGAGTACCAAAACACAAGGTACCTAGTAGGTATCATCGACAGACCGAGATCAAATTAAATACAAGTAAGAACAATGAGTAAGTAATTCAGTCAGAAGAAAAGAAAGTAAAATAAGTATAGGAAGATAAGGCATAACAATATTAAAATCAACTAAGAGTAACTAACAAAAGGCATAAGCCAACGAAAGCGTACCTGGTATCCATCTTAATTCAACCGATAAATAGAACGAGTAGCAATAAGGGTAAACATGAATATAAGTAGAAAGGAAAGCAATAAACAGAAAAAATCCAAAGGTGCCCCATCCCACCTGTGGATACATCCAATACAAACAAACTCTCCATGACTCCCCATTAAGCCAGTGAACACAAACACGTATGAATGAATGCATGGGGTTGTTGGAAAGTAAACATGAGTAGTGCCATTGAAAGAGTATGCACCCTGGAGGTCGTGCCATCTCAGTACCAATAAAGGGGTCTGCACCCCATAGGTCGCTCCACATCAATAACAACAAAAAGGTCCACGCCCCAGAGGTCGCACCACCTCTATAGAATAAAAAAGGCCCGGACCCCTGAGGTCATGCCACCTCAATACCAAAAAAGGGTATGCACCGCAGAGGTCTCTCCACCTTAATAATAGTTCATGGTCGCCTATGGAAAGGCTAGGACAATAGCACATAAAAAACCAAGGGGCTCCTCCCCACAAGTGCCAATACCATGGGACTCCACCAAAAAAATTCCAGTCTTAGAAACCAGATACACCTCGTTTCATGATAGTTGAAAAATCCTTTTTCCCTTTATATCCTAAAATAGCTCCATACGACAAGGTGGTCCTTGCATACATATAAGTATAATAAAATCTCTATTGCATTATTTATTAATTCGAGAAAACTTTCAGTTTTAATTAGTTATCTTGCGAACATAAAGCTAACATAGCCCTGGGACACGCTAGTGCTCAACTACTAGCTCCCATGATGTATAATACATGAAGCAGGTCAATTATAGCAAATAAGAAACACACTCGAGGTCTAGAAAATCTAAAATCCACCAGCTAAGCGCACAACTTGCCTGAGTATCTACCAAGTAGACTTGTATCAGTAATACGGCTACAAGGTCACCCTCGACAAATTGAACACACTAAGAACAACCTACAGCTAACAACAGGCCTACACACGGGCTCCAAAAGGTAAGTGAGTGCAAAAAAAATAGAAGGAAAGTCATGATAGCTACTAGCCCAGCCCACCGACTGGCTGGAAAAAACTAGCATTAAACAAGAAATGCAGTGTAGAGTAAAAAAAACTATCCTATATGAACGCTGGTAAAAAGCTCTCGCAAGTTGCGTGCACAGTCCGAACAACTCCAAAATCACCCAACAGCTCAAAACTACCAAATTACGGATACAAGGGTCAAAATAGAAATAATGATATCCATATTGCATAAAGCAACACGTGTCTGGATCAGGACTAAAAATGGGCCCCAAGCTACACAGTCTAGAAAAATTAACCAAGGGTACAAACGTATAAAGCCTAACATGGCGAAAGTGAGGTACGAAATTGAGGTAACAATGATAGAGTAATGAGGGATAAATCAGGTTACATAGAAAGGAATTTAAAATTTTTACAATAATACTAAAAGGGATGAAAAGAACGAGAATTACCTTGGAGCTCACACCACCTCCCACACAATTCCCCATAATTTTTCTATCCTCAAAAAACCCTAAAACAACCTCTAAGTTTCTCATCTATAAAGGTCTAAACGAAAAGAAAAAGAACTAAAATGAAGGGGATGACCCCTTTTATAGCCTGCAATTATCGTTGGTGTACCCCCTTTGGTTGCTGGGATGGCCTCATCAAGGCCAGCTAGGGCTAGCAGGTGCGAACTTTGCTAGGGCAAAGCCATAGGAACCGAGGCAATAGAGTTGGGGCAGCCCAAGGGTCACTGGTTTGACCTTCAACTTGCAGAAAAACACAACTCAGGAGAAAAATTAGGGGCCTAAAACGAGCATTCCGAGTCCAATTCAAGAAAACCAAAACTGTATTTTGGGTGATAAACACACTCCGACTCAATGAAATCTACGAAACAACCAAATGAGGTATTTTATGCAAAAAACACCCTCAAACTCAAACCAACTAAAAAGAAGAAATTTCCAAACTTCCACAAACGAACCCAAAACAATCTTGGATACCCCGAGAAACAAACTAACAACCCTATTAGCCCAAATTAAATGTTCAAGTTCTAATGGAATCGTCAGAATTATCCGGCACTACAATCGCCAAAAGACCACCCATGCTCCAAAATGAGCGTTAGTTGAACTGAAATTCCCAAAAAATAGCTCAAATTCACAATGGAAAACCTATGACATGAACTTAAGGTCCAACTATACAAAACTCAAAATTCTCGAGCTAATCAAACAGTCAGAATTCAATTCTGAGCGCATTTACTACAAATTCACTCTCGAGTTCCACTGTTTCAAAACTGAAACTTGAAAATAGGAAAGATGAGTTATTAGGTAAACAAGCTACCTAGGCACCGAACTACCAGCCCAGCAAGTCATAAATAACTTGAGGAAACTACCAGATGTCTCTAAACACAAAAATAGAGGAAAGTAAGATAATGAAAAAATAGGTCATCAAACTTCTACGATCTTACTCTCTATAGGAGATATACCTCTCCAACAAATCATTACAAAAAATAACTCCAAAAAATAGGAGTAGGATTGACTGACGTGCTCATATAATAAGACCTCCACCATTGCTTGGAGAGGTTGGCCGTATGATATACCATAAAATCTACACAATGAGACTCAAATAGGATGAGGTTATACAACCCCTTATGAAACCTCTCAGTATAATCTCTCACATCCTTTCTTGGAGTACCATTGAACCTATAAGGATCCAATCTCAAAAATCTACCCGAAGACTTATGATCAGAGTCATACATAGGTAGATGTAAAGGCAGGAATGAAGCAACAGAAGAAATAAGTATTTTACGTACTGATGGAGTATAAGGTTGTCTTGGTGGCATTTAAACTAGGAAGACTTAAATAGACAGTGGTACACCCAAAAAAAAGAGCTCGGTGCTGGTAGCACCCCCAAACCATAAAAACTCAGGGTTGAAGTCTGAACCCCAGCTGGCAGATATCCTGAAACACCCAAAAGCTATACTAGAAAACCCCTCATATTTGTAGTCAAAATTTTAATTGAAGATGGCATCGAAAAAAGAAAAGTTTGTCCCTGCACAATTGGTGGCTTGCAAACCGATATAGGATCAGGATTGAACTTCAAAGCACTTATAGGAAAAGCATCTGTAACGAGTGTCACTACTCTAGCACATCCTTGACCTCAACACTTACCAAAAACACAACCAATAGCTAGAGCCCTAACTGGTGGTCCAATAGGATCATCCTCTTCCTCTAATACCGATGATCATGTATGTGTCATCTGAGAAAGAGTAAATCATGAAAAAATGATAATTCAAGAGATCAACCAGGATATAACACTTGAAAGAGAAATGATAAGGGAACGAAGTCATAGATTTCTCTATAGCCTCTTGAAGATAGGATACAAACATCGTTGTATCCGATCCGTAGGACTCTACTAGACATTGGATAATGTAACAAGGATACCAACGACCCTAAATCTGTATTACAAATTTGTCATAACCTGATTTCATAGGGCACAACAAAACTATTTAACAAGTATGTAACGATAGAACATAACTACTATAGAAGATGAAACATAAATTTTAATGGACAAGGGATAAGCTAAAGTCTAATACAATAAACTAATATCCCAAAATTGATATCAATTAATAAGCCTCTACATAAGACTATCAAGGAATATAGAATTTTAAAATAGCAAGTACATATATAAAGCATAGAAAAATGATAGAATTAAGTAATTGGAAAGGTAAAGCCAGGCCCTAAATGCCAAAAATCATCGTCTACCTAAGCAATAGATGATCAACATGAATTTAAGAAACCAATGTTGACCACTAATACTCGTATATACACTAGGAAGATATAGAAGTGTAGTATGAGAACTAAATAGCCGAAGAAATATGGTACCCACTAGGCATCATCTACCGACTTGTCACAAAAGTCAACCAATTAGGTCAAAACAAAGAAAGTACCTAAAAGTATAAAGTCAAGTAAATATCCTACAAAATTAGCCAATAGTGATGAAGAATTAGACAAAAAAAAGAGAGAATATTCTGGTCCTAATTTCTTAGGTCATGAGAGGACCTACATTGCACCATTGGATAATCACCCAACAAGCACACAAAGCATGAATAATAAACTAAAACAAGAAGATAAGAAATAAATAACGGACATGGATAAGCAAAAGTTTAATTCAAGTCAAAACACCCCCAAAACCTAATATTCGATACATGAGACACTAAATAAAAGTAAAATGTTTGAAATATAAACTAAACAGTCTATATCAAAGCAGGTAACATAAAGAGATAAAGAGAAATGTAAAAATAAGCTACCGAAGCCAGAAGACATCATCTACCTCAGCAACAAGATCACAACCCAAAATCAGGAATCAACATCAACCATTCATACTCATGTTTGAACCAAAAGATTGAAAAGTATAACATGAGCACCAAAACAACTAGCACATAGTAGGCATCATAGGCTGACTGGTCTCATATAAGAAATAAGAGCAGTAAATTAAAGATAATGAAGGAAATAAGTGACATAAGTCAACCAACATAACCATGATGGGTAAAGCTAGGTACAAATAAAATAGAAGTAACAAGAAACAAACAATAAAGCTAGATAAAAATAGAAATAGAAGAGCTCAGACAAAGAGGTAAACACATAGTTAAGTCCTTCCAATAATTAATCAACAAAGAGAATAAACAAGGGTCATGTATCACTAAACTAAATGAAAGATAATGGAAGAAAGCATAATCAAAAGGAGTCCACCAAAAAAAGTCACCATGCATGGTAAGTCTAGAATAACTACCAAATAAGCGATATGAATAAAGAATATGAAAATTACAAATAATCAACTCAAGAAAGGAAAGATCACTTGTTGGCACCCATCCTACAAGAAGACACATCCAAGAAAACAAGTATGGAAAGTAACATAAACATGAATGCACATGGTACTGGTGTCCCAATAATATATGCATACCCTTCTGGCATATACGATCCTGGAAGGCAAACCCCTTAGGAATCATAGATAGGTTGTCCTCTTTGCCAACTACAATACAAATTTTCAAGGCCCATGGAGGGAGTCCCACATACTATCTCACAATCTCATAACTAAATCTCATAACTGTTGTATAACATGTCTTAATGCATGTGCCCATCCACAACTGGGTCTAAATCAGTGGAAAACTCAAAATCAATACCCAACTACATATGGGAAAAAATCAGGAATGGATAATACTCAGCATCCGATATCAGGCTAAAGCTATAAGTGCCATGGTAATAGTACCCGATTCTATATTTTAGGTCTAGACTAAAACAAGTAGAGAGTAAGAGTATCTGGTGCCCAATGGATAATTAGGTCTTTAACAATATAAGAAAACCATGCAACAATACTTTTTAAATAAAGAATCCATTTAAAACCAGGATCATATCAGTATTAGCTAGTAACATCAAAATTCCCTGTGATCAACTTTCATTACCAAAATCCCATAGTAGTGCTAGATATCAATATATGAAAACAGGCACTCAAGGCTAAATCAATATCTAAAAACGAGCCCTCAAGTCCTTGAAAGGTTCCAAAATCAATGATGTTGGGCTATCATCCATAACTAGGGGAAACCAATGCATAAAATCTCATCATCATAATGACATACATAAATGATAACGTACACAACCACAATCAATAGATCACAGAAGGTCCTACTAGCACTGGACAAACTTGGAATCACTATAACATCTAATAATAAACAATTATCCATGTACGATACTCATGGAATTTACCCATAATTCAACCATCTATGTTCTAAAGTCAATCAAAATCACCCAAGCAACATTGTAACTATAATCGCTAATTAAACAATAATAAGTAATCAAGAAGCGGACTAAGAATAGTGCAAGGGTAATGGGTACCAACCTAGGATTCCTAACGCAAGGATGCTAAATATTACTATTATTTAAAATATAAGTCCATCTAAGATCACTAAGCCATACCCTACCTGTCCTCTAAAGATAATCTCTTAAATACCAAGTAGAATAGGCTTGGACTTCTCCAAATACTCCAAAAGTGCACAAACAAGCTCTAACAATCATGAAACTATAAAAATTACATTCTACATGTTAATAAAATTCAAAAAACACCCACAAAGCTATAATTATTGTCGGGGTCAAAACGGGCCTACAGGCCTGTGAATTCGAATCTTCAAACAAAAGGTACAAAAATATTCTGCACCTCATAGGGAACTCATAATAAAAATTTAGAGAGAAGACAAGCAAGAAATAAGCTTGAAACCATGATTTAAAGTGAAGAACTCTTTTGAAGAAATTTTGAATTTTAGGATGGGATTAGGTGAAATTTGAGTGGAAACTTATCAATATTTGAAGAATAATCAAGAAAATTAAGTTTCCAACGTCACCCAAGCTCAAAAGTGAAAATATGAGGTCCAACAATGGAGAAAAACCAATTTTTGAATAAAGCCCCTGTAAAGAAAGTCCTGCAGCTGAACACTCAACTCACAAAGCTCAGCCAGTTCTATACGATACAGAGGAATGGAGATAGGACTGGTACCCAGCTCAACCTCAATAGAAAAATCTATATCTCGCTCAAGTGGAAGGCCAGGCATGTCGGCAGGTAAAACTTCAACAAACTCACTGAAAATCTTCATAGTCT
The DNA here is from genome assembly GCA_039654485.1 of Withania somnifera. Taxonomy (NCBI): domain Eukaryota; kingdom Viridiplantae; phylum Streptophyta; class Magnoliopsida; order Solanales; family Solanaceae; genus Withania; species Withania somnifera. Next base: position 522 of record JBDJHY010141306.1, on the reverse strand, counting down.
TAGGGGAAAGGACTCAACACTGACATCTCTAACATAGGCCAAATAATCGAACAACCCTGAGCGACAAGTCTATGAGATTTACAATAAGAAATGACCCGAACGAACGAACGGCTAGTGGGGCCGCACCACACCATTGGGGGTATACCAGGCACGGATAAGGTCACGGTCTTGTCATTAGAATCCAGGACCGTACAATAAGAGGACA
>JBDJHY010141296.1:0-13190 GCA_039654485.1 Withania somnifera | reverse complement strand
ATGACTTGTTGGAACCGGTAGTTCAAATCCCTGGTAGCTTATTTGAGAAATATCTCAAATTGCCTGCTTTAGAGCTTAAAACCAAGTATTTTTTTACCAAAGCCAATTTCCTTCAAAACAATCTCAGAATTAAATTTCGATAGATTTGTTAGCTCCAAAATTCCATAAAAAAAATCGAGATTGACCTTAAGGTGGTGTTTTGGAGTTATTATATTCAATTTAGGTGGTTTATTTAAGTTTAGAGTCTAAAGTAAAGTAGAGTGTGGGTGGTATTTTGGTGTTTGGAGTGTAAGATTGGAATTTTGGTGCTTCCATTAGCTCCAGAATGAGAAATTTAGGCTATTAATACTATTGGTGCTTCTATTGGTATGCCTTCGATAATTTTGAGTACCTTGGTGGAGTAGTGCACTTTTGGCTATCTTTGGTTTGAGGGGTCATTTTTCTTCAATGCCTCGGATGACCTTTTCGACGATTCCATTGAATTTAGAATGTTATTTCCATGATGTTTACATATTTGGTTTATTAAAATGGACTTGGAAAACTCATTCTAGACCCCTCGAAGTTCTTAAGCTGAGCGAGTGTGTAATTGCAGGCACAGACTGCCCCTGTGGGGTGGGGTCGCCCCTATGATAAAAGGGTCTCCCCAGCTCTAGATTGGCAGTAACTATAAATAGCTGCAACCCTTTTAGTAATTCCGTTTAAAAAACTAAATTCTCGTCTTTTCTCCCAATTTCTAAGGCTTAAACATGAGGAAAACCCTTTCAATCTTGAAGATAAAGTTCCTAATAGCTTCCTTTCATCATCCCTACCTCTGATAAGTTCTTCTTCGCTTTAATTTATAAATTTCTTGATTCCCTCCATTAATGACCCCAATTAATAAAGTTGATAAAATCATGCTATAATCCATATATTATTGCATAATTCTTAATTTCCCGAGTATATTTTTCTTCTATTGTCATTAATACATCGAGTATATATTATTTCTATTCATGAACTTCCAGCGCTTTATCATTGGACGATGAGTAGGCTCGTGACGCTATCTCTCGTATTATAGCTTTATTAATTGTACTAAATAGAATAAACGGGTTAGGTAGATAGTCTATCCTGTACCAGACTTTGGTCCATCTTGTAATTATATATATATATATATATATATATATATATATTTGGCATCTAATTTATAAGGTGTCTGTGACTTACGAGTTGTCAAGTGTTACCTATGCAGGGCATAAGGAATTGTTATTATATGATCATATGTTGATATATACTTGTTGATAACTTGTGCATTCATAAAATTAGAGGTTGGGCCTATGGCTCCGATGAGAGTGAATTGGGGTTGAGTCACTATCACCACCTGAGTATTGATGTCATGACGACTAGAGGAAAATATTAGTAATAAAAATGGATAATGACATAAATCACTAAACAAAAATATTATTATAATAAGTAACAACCTTTTAACATTTTTTAGACTCGGTGTTATATCAAGCAATCGGTAATACTACTTTCACTTATTTTAGTCCAGGAATTTCATCTTGGCACTGGAAAAAAATCATTTGTCTAATAAATGTTGGGACTTGAGACTAATTTCCATTGGCAATAAGTATAGCCGCTGGCACCTAAGTCCATCTTCTAAGGCAAAGAGTACAGTGTTTTGACACTTATCACATTTGACCATTATGAAAATATTGATGATACATTCCCCTTGAGGACATTTTATGATACTATGATATTGAGGCATTGTACGCCTTGACTCACTGAGTATGGCTTGATGAGGTTTCTAATAATAGGCACGAGATGCCAGACTATTAACACTCTCGAGGCTCTATGATTTTGTATATGAGGTTGTGATTACAATAGAGATCGTAATGGTGATATACCTCCATGGACCCTACCACTAGGCTATAGTGACGTGAGGGGGGGATGGTACAGTGTGGAGGATAGATATACCAGGAATATTTAGCTTAGTCTTCCATGGGTTCTGCCTACTGGGCCTACGAGTACCGGAGGAGAAGCGTATGGAGGACTGGTTAGTTCATATGATTGTATTAACTTTTTTGTACTTTTTTTCTTCAGTGTACCCATAGTAGTATGGTGATGCCTACGGGTGAAGCGTGTTTCTTCTTACGTTGTGCTCCTTTCTGAGGAAAACTTATCAGCATTAATTTTTATTACTTTATTATAATTATAACTTCTTAGTTTCTATTGCTTGTTAATTGACACTTCATGATATATGGGATTTGTGCCTTCCACTATTATTCATTCATTCATCCTTTACTTGAGGTTACTGGTATACCATCCTTGTTCTCCTCCTATCTTCTTTGACTCCTAATTCATTGTATTATTATTCAAATATACTATTGCCAGGATTTTGGGTGCGTTTTCCTTCATTGCCTGAGATACTGTTATGTGATTAGCTAGTGATACGTGTCCACTTGTTATTTGATTCATAATTGAGTAGCTAGGTTCCCTGGTTGTGCTTTTGCTTCTGTGATCCCTTTATTATATTTCGTTATTTATTGCTTTTATTATTGTTATATGCCTAGACGGCCCTAAAAGCCTACTCGGTACGGGTTGCTTCGGCAACTTGTACCTATACTACACTTGCACCTATGTAGATCTGATTATAGGTGCCCGACGGTTATTATAGATTGTTTTTCATGTAGACTACATTCTACTTTAAAGATTCAAGGTAAGCTTGGTGTCCAGCTTTACCTTTTTCTCTTCGGTATTAGCATTTCTATTTGATACCGGCTTTTGGACACTTGTTTTAATTCTTATTACTTCCTCTTTATTCACTTATATACTATTATTTTAAACTTGTGTTTTCCGCATTTGATATAGTAGTCCTCCGCTTCGGAATACGGAGTTGGTTCTCGTATTGATTTTATAGTAGGTGCCATCATGATCTGAGAAATTAGGTCGTGAAATTTTTTTACGTTATAATAGATCCCTCTATGTACCCTCTAACACTGGAAGGATATGCCTGAGGTATTACTACTACATAGGATTTTTGGAAAGGAGTGTACTGGAGTAAGAGGGGTAAGTATATGGGGAGCTTTCGTGTGTTCTTCCACTGCGAGATTATAAATTGGGGAGGTGCGTACATGCATAATGTACTTATCAGCCTATATGCATTGTATTCTTTGTGCTTCTTTGTACTCTTTAAGCTTACGACGGAAGTCCTATTTTGTTACTTATATGCTGATGTGCCTTATTGCTAGCTAAGATTGTTGTGGTTACTTTCTGTGCTTTACCTGCGTATTAGAGTTTTACCTGTTGACATTCTCTCTTGTTATTCCTTGTTGTGCATGTCCCGTTGGAGCCCCAAGTATGTGTCACCTTGGTCATGATTTTCCTATGATACAAGCCCTATATATGATACCATGATAGTTTTCTTTCCTTTATATTAGATGATGTTGTGACTATTCCTCTTTTACTTTCATTTGATTGCACTTTACCCTGTTTATTGTATTGCCTAGTTGGCCTATGATGCCTACTGGGTACCCGTTATTTTGGTACTCTCACTAACATTTGCATCTTTTTGTGATGCAGACCCTTGTACAAGTTAGTTGAGCGAGAACAATCATGCTATTTAGATCAACACAGTGTCAGTAGACACATTGAGCAGTCGGCGTTCATGCTAGATGATTTTCCTTTTGTTGTTAGAGTTGCCCAGCTGGATTCTACATAGTTGGTTTATTCTGTTTTCCCCGTTATGGGATGTATTACTTATAATACTTTTTGTATAGGTGCTCTACAGTCACGATACCAGGTTTTGGAAGTTATTCTATGTTATGTATCTTTGTTTTTCTTCTTTTTCCCCTTATTCTCCCTTCTTTTATTTTGGATACTTGGAACTGGCCAACCACTTTGACGCTCTGGGTCAGGGATAGGCTTCTCTACAAGTGAGATGCATAGGCTTTCACAATATGATTTTGGAGTCATGACATCTTTATACAAATATATTCCATGTACTGACAGTCCATAGGTGTTGTGTTGTCTCCTAATGCAGGATCACAAAAATACCCTCATGGTATAATGCAGTAGTAGATTGGTCCAGGAGCACTCTTTCTTAGGTAATACCTCCATTTTTTCGAAGGGCATAGTTATTTCAAACGTTACATTACTTCATATTTATAGTGATTTTGGAGGCTTTGTATCGTTATAGATAGCTTTCTTATTGCTTAAAATCTTTATGGATCGTCCTTACTATTTTAAATATTTCATATTCTTTCAAACGTTCTCAAGACCATTTGATACCCTCACTTTTATAAATGTTTTCTATTATAAATTTCAATATAAATTCTTAGAGGTCCTCCTAATCCATAATTGGTCTAGGTGCCTGTTACATCCAGGGCCTAATCTTGGATCATGAAAAACTTGGTATTGGAGCACAGAGTTGAAGAGTCCTAGGGAGTGTATAAAGATGTGTCTAGTATATTCCTTATTATAAGTGTATAGTGCGCCACATTTATAATAGGGAGGTTACAAGGAATTTAGGAATTTTTCTATCTTTCAGGTTATAATTTGTGCTATGAGGTATAATATAAAGAATATCCCTCCTAACTATTTATGTTTTTCCATTTCAGACCATGTCTCCCAAAAGAATTACCAGTTAAAGGGCTCTTGCCAAAACCTCTGTCCCCACAAGAACAAACTCTATGGAAGTCTGTCCTACTCATGTGATTCAAACTTCTAATAGGGATCATATTTCTAAATCAGTTACATCTATTGAGGTACCCTCTATCCCAGATGCCCATACAAGGGATCCCAAAACTGCTACCACTTAGACTTAGCCTCCACAAGGTGATGTTACTAATGCTGAGTTTAGAAATTCTATACAAATGCTTGCTCAAATTATGTCCTCTCAGTCTAGCCGATTAGGTAATACTGATTCTACTTATGATTTTCCAGACAGTACTAAGTTCACTCAATTCATACAATTGAGTCCTTAGGTATTTACAAGGTCCAAGATTGAGGAGGATCATCAAGATTTTATAAATAAGAGGGAATTTTTTTCAGAGTCATGCATGCTAGCAATATAGAGAGAATTGAATTAGCTAGTTATCAACTAAAGATCGTGGCTTATTAGTGGTATGATTAGTAGTACGAAATCAAGGGTGAGGATGATGCACCTGCTATTTGGGATTATTTTTCTGAGTTTTTTTTAATCATTTTTTTAACTTGAATTAATGGAATCAAATGTTGAGGAATTCGTGAATCTAAAGAGAAGAAAGATGAATGTCAAAGCGTATAGTTTGAAATTTACCAAATTGTCTCGTTATTCCCTAGAGTTGGTGTCTAATATGAGAGAAAGAATGTAGAAGTATGATTTTGGTATTTCTAATGATGTGGTCTTGAAGTGTAAGGGATAAATGTTTAACAAGGATGTGGACATATCACGGTTTGTGTTCTATGTCCCACAGTTAGAAGAAGAAAATAAAAGGAAGGAAGGGGTTGAGGGTTGTCAAAATAAAAGAGCTGATCTATAGATTAGGAGGTAATCCACCAACACAGTGGTAAGAGTGGAAGGATGTGGTTCAAGAAGAAATCTTTGGGATGGGGTTATTCATATGCCAGTGCACCTGTTCCTAAGCCATCAATTGACAAAAGGTCTTAGAATAGTCAAGGTCATAGAGGATCAGCTACTTAATCTCTGGGCACAGTCACATCCACCCTATCCTCCTGTAAACTTGCGAAAAACTTCACCTTAATAGATGCCTTATGTGTAAGGATGTTTGTTATAATTAAGGATAAGAAAGTCATTATCACAAGATTGTCCAAAGGCAAAAGGGAATTTTGGGGGGAATAATCTCTAGCGTCGGCTTCTTTAACCCAATAGGAAAGAGTGTTACTTTATGATCAGGTGGGGGTCACAACTATCTATATGGCTTATCTACCCAATAGGATTTTTAGAACTCGCCCGATATTTTCACTTGTATGTTACAGGTTTTATCCATGATGCTTATATGTTACATAATCCAAATTCTAATTTATTTTATATGTCCCCTTATGTGGCTAAAAGCTTTGGTTTCAGCCCTGAATATATTCCAGAACCTTTCTCAGTTTCCATTCCAATCAGAGTCTCTCTCTGTTAGGAGTGTCTATAAGAAATATGTTGTAATCATCCTTTCTCAAGATACTTTAGTAATCCATTACAGTAATATATAATGGATCTTGATGTGATTCTAGGTATGGATTGGCTTCAATCTTGTTATGCAACTTTAGACTGTAGTACCAGAAGATTTACCTTCCATTTTCCTAATGAACCTATCCTTGAATGGAAGGGCAGCCATATTGCGCTGAAAGGCAAGTTCATCTCCTACCTTAGGGTCTTTAAAATGATTTCTAAAGGATATATACCACTTAGTTCATGCTAATTATTCTAGTGCAAAAAATCCTCTACTCCAGTCAGTGCATGTACTCGATGAATTTCCTTAAGCCTTTCATACAAATCTCCTTAGGTTTCCTCCTGATAGGGAAATAGAATTTTTTATTGATGTTCTTACTTACCCTAACCTAATTTTATTTCCTCAATATAGAATGTCTCCATTAGAGTTGTGGGATTTAAAAGAATAGTTGAAAGACCTCTTTAATAGGGGTTTCATTCACCCTAGTGTCACTCCTAGGGTGCCTTCATACTTTTCTTGCTTAAGAAAGATGGATCCCTTTGTATGTGCATATATTATAGAAAATTGAATAATTTTACAATGAAAAATAAGTATTCTCTTCCAAAAATAGATGATTTTATTGACTAACTCCAAGGTGCTATGTATTTCTCAAGAATAGATCTCCGTTTAAACTATCACCACTTGAAGGTTAGAGAGGATGATATTCCTAAGACTACTTTCATGATTAGGTATGGTTATTCTGAATTCTTGATCATGTACTTTGGTTAAACTAGTACTCCCGAAAATGTTATGGATCTTATGAATAAGGTATTTAAGCAGTATTTAAACTAGTTTGTAATTGTTTTTATTGATGACATCCTTGTTTATTCTCACAGTTAGAAGGGTCATGATAATCACCTACAAATTATATTTCAAACTCTAAAAAGTAATAAATTGTATGTCAAAATCTCTAAATGTCTTTCCTTAGGCATATTTTATTTAGCAAAACAATAAAATTTGATCCTAAATGGTTGAAGTGGTAAAGAAATAGTTTTTGACCTAGACCTAAGGCTTCAATATATATTAGGATCTTTTTGGCTTTGTCAAGATACTACAGGAGATTCGTGGAAGATTTTTCTTCTATAGATGCACCATTGGCAAAGTTAACTCAGAAAAAGTAAAAGTTCAAATAGTCTGAAAAATGTTAAAGTAGCTATGAGAAGCTGAGAGAGTTGTTGACTTCTACCCTGTTTTGACCCTTCCTGATGTTTTTTAAATGTTTTTGGTGTATTATAATGCATATATAATGGGACTTAGGTGTAAATTTATGCAACATGGAAAGGTCGTGGCATACGTTTCTAGACAACTTAAGAACCATAAGAAAAATCTTGGATTGGAAAGGTGGTGTTTGCGCTTAAAATTTGGTGGCACTACTTATATAGGTTGTATGTGGAAATTTTCACCAATCACAAGAGACTACAATATTTCTTCACTTAGAAGGAGTTGAATCTCAAACAAAAGAGGTGACTGTGGTTATTAAAGTACTACGACAACAACTTATATTATCACCCAGATAAGCTAATGTGATTTCTGAAGCTCTTTGCAAGTTATCCATGGGAAGTATCTCTGATACTGAGGAACAAAATAAAGGGATGGTGAAAGATACTCATCGACTTGCTAATCTAGATGTTTGACTTCTAGGCTTCGATGATAGAAGAGTGACTGTTCAGGAAGTAGCTATGTCATGGGGTATCAAAGTTAAGGACAAGCAAGTCAATGAGCCTATACGTATGCAAATTAAGGACGGTGTTGCTATGAAGAAGGTTATGATTTTTTAAATTAGGGGAGATGGCATTTTGCAATACCAAAGGAGGTTGTGTGTTCTAGATGTTGATGATCTATGCAAGAGGATTTTTACTGAAGCTTATGTTTCCAGGTATACTGTTCAACCCTGCTCTACTAAGATGTATCATGATTTAAAATAATTATATTGGTGGAATAATATGAATGGGATAATTCTAACTTTGTGGCTAACTGCCTAAATTATCAATAAGCTAAGGTGTAGCACTTAAGGTCTAAAGGTACACCTTAAGACTTAATAATTCCTGTATGAAAGTAGGAGATGGTGAATATGTATTTTATCATAGGTGTGCCTCATACCCAATATCATTATGAATTAATCTTTTTCATTTTGGATAAAATGACCAAGTCTATTCATTTCTTTCTGTGAGGACCAACTTTTCAATTGAGGACTATGCACAACTTTATATTTAAGAAATATTTAGATTCCATGGCGCACCAGTGTCAATAATATCAGATTAAGGTACATACTTTCTTCTCAAATTTGGAGATCTTCTTTTGGAAGGGATTGGGTAAGCAAGTGAATCTTAGTAAATTGTTTCATCGTCAGACAGATGATCAAGTCAAGCATACTATATAGACATTAGAAGATATGTTATGGGCTTGTGTCATTAACTTTGAATGTAGTTGGGTGGATCACTTGCCTGTTATTCAATTTTCTTACAATAATATTGAACACCCCTGAATCCACATGGCTACTTATGAGGCCTTATATTGTAGAAGATGTCGATCTCCTATTAGGTTATATGAGGCGGGTGAAGCTAGTTAATTTGGACCCGACATAGTACAACCAAGCTATGGAAAAAGTCAAAATTATTAAGGAATGATCGAAGACCACCAAGAGTTGTTAAACTTCATGCAGTGATATGAGATAAAGAGAGTTCGAGTTCGAGTTTAATGATTGTGTGTTTTTAAAGTGTCTTCCATGAAAGAGGTCGTGAGATTTGGAAGGAAAGTAAAGCTCATCCCTCATTACATTTGTTTGTATCTAGTGGTAAGAAGGATTAAGAAGGTTGCCTATGAGTTAGGTTTGTCTACGAGTTTCGCATCCCTCCACCCTGTCTTTCATGTCTCCATGATTAAGAAATGAATGGGATAGCATTCCCAGGTGGTTCCCATATAAGCATTGGTGTGAAGGATTTCTTATCTTATGAAGAGGTCCCTGTGGAGATTCTAGATTGTTGAAACAACCCATTTTGGCGGATCATGATGGAATCTACTACACCACCAGTAGGAGAACCAAACTCCATAGTCCAAAGCCAAAGCGGAGGACTACTACATTAAATTCATAAGTATATTAAAAGTCAAGATAACATAATAATTTACGGAAGTCTTAAAGAATAACATAATCTACCCAAAATCTGGTATCAGTGTCAAACGAACCACTAAGTACAGAATGATAAAACTGAAATAAGTGCAATATAAAGATTTCTTTGAAATACAAAATAAGTGCAATATAAAGATTTCTTTGAAATACAATGGAGATCAACCAAAAACATAAGTCCAAATGAATCATAAGCTGGAATAAGCTAGATGCCAAGCTCACCCTGAATCTCCGATATAAATAAAATTCAAACAAACAACTATTTGTATATCACAAACGGGAACCTGTACTCGGATCTGCAGATGTGCAAGTGTAGTATGAATACAAGTTGCCAAAGCAATCCGTACCCTGCAGGCTTTGAGGGCCCACTGAGCACACAAAAATAATACAAGTAGTAAATAATAGAGTACAAGAAAAAGGGTCACAGAAGCAAATAGCACAATACAGGAAAACTAGCAACTCAAGTACGAAACAAGTGTCACATAGACTCATAGCACTAGCTAATCATATAACAGGATTGCAGTCAATGAAAAAGAACGTACCTGACATCCTCGCAACAACATATGTGAAATAAAACACAATAAATGGGAGTCAAAGAAGATAAGGATAGAACATGGTCGATATACCGGTAACCTCAAGTGAAAGGAATATTGGATGAACAAAATTATAAAGCACTAATCCTACATAACACGAAACAACAAGCAACCAATAAAAGAAGATAAGCAATACTATGAATAATAAAGTAAAGCAATTAAACACTGACAAGTCCTACATAAAATATGTAGCGTACACAAGAACATGCTCACCCATAGGCCCCTTATCTAACCTATGAGCACACTGAAGAAAACAAGTTCCGAAAAGTAACAAACACATGATCGTCATCAAGACCTTATATCCCACTTTCAAAACCATAACGAATCACAATTGGCACCTCGTGCCCTGCAATAGTGTTATCCCTCCGGCATCTAGTGCCTCATATCAATCATATCATATCAGTAATAGTCGTACTCAGTAAATCAAGGCATTCCATGCCAATGTATATATGTGTGGTTGTATAACCTATGGTCATCAATAATTATTATCATCACGTCTCCATAACTGTTAGTACCTTATGTGTTAGAAAGCTGTACTCACTGCCGTACGATGAAGGTCTTAAGTCCCAGCGCTGTACTCAATATCAACATAGAACGGACAAAAAAAGGATACTGGGGTGCTATATGACCTAACTACCAAACCAGAGGACGCTATTTAGTAAAATTATTGAAGTTATAAACCCAAAGATAGCCCCACAAAGCCTACCTATCATCCGACGAAAAAGCGCTACAAATCCATCGAACTCCAACTGACATCAAATAGTCTCTAAATAATCTATAACTTGCATCAATAAATTCTATACGTTAATACGAGTCTAGCGATGTATCTTAGGTTAAGTTCCATACTGGACCCAAAATCTGATCTAAATTAGCTTGCGGGGCTCGCTTGCCGAAACCGCAAACAAACTTCACCACGAGGTTCCCAACGCTGCCAGGAACCTTTTTTCCACATTTGAGCACAATGTGAACACGGAAAGGGCTTCAAATCAGCCCAGACAGATTTGACCTAAAAAGGGTTAAAGGTTTAATCTTTACGATTATAACGTTGGAATTTTTATGAATTAATGATCTTAGGAGCAATGTATATCCCATTGACAAAAAATTATACAAAAATAATTGAGTTATGGGATGATTTCGGCAACTTCATATTTTAAGCCATTAATGGAGGGAATTAAGAAAATTAGGAAGAAGAAGAGAAGAAAACTTACCCAAATTCGTGTGGAAATCAATGAGGAACGTTAAGGAAAACTTCCTTGGCCTTGGAATGGTGTTTGAGAAGGGTTTTTACTTTGGAATCGAGAAAAATCATATTTTTGGTTGAGTAAAATCGTGAATTTGATTACCAAAAAATATACCATCGCGATTGTATGCAATGGCATTGGGATCGTACAGAAGAATTTCCACAACATGGTGATCATGTAAACTTCCTCGCGATCATGTAGGAAACTAAATAAGTGAATCATGATCGCGTTGGCCAGGGCGCGATCACGAAGAGTAAATTTACCTACACCAGATGCAGGTCAAAACTGTATAATTCAGAATTTTCGTCTGAGGGGTCCGGGGATCAAATGGAGTCTAATTTTGATAAACCAAATATACACACCGCATGTAAACGACATTCTGGACTGAACGGAATCAATGAAACTGATATCCAAGGTTGTTTACACAAAATGACCCCTCAAACCAAATAGAGCCAAAAGTGTATTTTTCAACCAATACCTCAAAAGTGCAACGAAAAATCTAGAAATTATACCAACACCTCCATAGACTAAATTCATCATTCCAGAGCTTTTGGAAATGTCAGAATTCCAATTCTACACTTCAAACATCGAATTACCACTCAAGCTCCACTTTAGGCTTCAAACATAACTAAAATCTACAATTTTGCATAACTTGAAAATGAAACCTCCAAAACACAAACTGAAGGTCAATCTTGACTTTGTTTAGTATTCTTGAGCTAACGGAACTATCAGAATTAAATTCCGAGATCGTTTTGAAGAAAAGTTGATTTTGGTCAATGAGTATTTAGTATTAGGCTATAAAATAGGGAATTTGAGATATTTCTCGACCGCGTCACTAGGAATCCGAACTGTCGGTCCCAGTAAATCATCAATGACTTAGGGAAACTATCGAAATGCTTTAGAATGCAAAAAGTCACTTATTTATCATAAATGACCATGAGGGTCATTACAACATCCTCTAGTAAAAGGACTTTCGTCCCCGAAAGTCAAGTAAAAGCAAAGAATATATGGGAGAAGGAACGATCTCACTCTCGATCTCCTACGTAGCTTCCTCGACCGAACAGTTACTCCACTATACCTTAACCATTGGAATCTCCTTGGACCTCAACTTTCTCACTTCCTTAGCCAAAATCTTCACTGGCTCCAACTGTACTGAATCCTTACGGAGAACATGTGAATCATCAGAAATATACCGCCGCAACATAGAAACATGGAATACCAGATGCACAGCTGACAACATTCGAGGTAGTACCAACCTATAGGCAACATCACCAACCCTCTTCAAAATCTCATATGGCCCGATATACCTAGGAATAAGCTTTCCACGCCGACCAAACCTCATCACATCATGCATAGGCGATATCTTCAAGAACACCTTATCTCTAACTCCAAACTCCAAGGCACGAAGCCTACGATTGGCATAGCTTTTTTGCCTACTTTGGGCTGCCTCAGCCTATCCTGAATCAATCGAACCTAATCCAACGAATCACTCAATAGGTCTATAGACTGGACTCTAGCCTCAAAGCCATCAAACCAACCAATAGGAGATCTACAACACCTACCATACAATGCCTCAAATGGTGCCATCTCAATGCTGGAATAATAACTATTATTATAGGAAAACTCCGCCAATGGTAGGTGCTGATCCCAAGCACCACCAAAATCTATCAGACAAGCTCTCAACATATCCTTCAATACCTGGATAGTCCACTCAGACTGTCCATCCATCTGCGGATAAAACGTTGTGCTCACATGCACCTCGGTACCCAAATCTTGCTGAATAGACTTCCAAACTACGAAGTGAACTGGGTACCTCTGTCAGAAATGATAAATATCGAAACACCAGGCAATCTCACTACCTCATGAATGTAGATTTGAGCCAGACGCTCAACATTATAAGATGAATGAGTAGGAATGAAGTGCACTAACTTGGTCAGCTAGTCTACAATGACCCAAATCGTATCAAAACCTCAGCTAGTATATGGCAACCCAGAAACAAAGTCCATAGTCACCCGCTCCCATTTCCAAGCCGGGATAGGAAGTCTTTGCATCAATCCAC
>JBDJHY010141287.1:0-13190 GCA_039654485.1 Withania somnifera | reverse complement strand
GACAATAAATGTATGAAAACATTTATTCATTGAGGGATAAAGTGATATAGAGTGTGGTGGGATGGTGGGCTAGATTTTTGACAATTTTTTACAATAAATTTTAACAGCATGCTCTCCAACTTAGATGGAGCTACTGCCAAAGAGTGATAGTATGGCAGCCTGCTAGAGAGGATCACATCAAGTTGTTTACAGAACCTTGGATTGGACCAAATCTCACCAATTCGTAGTATAATCTATGGTCCCTTCTGCAGATATGATGCCTTCAAAACTATAACATATTTCATATCTCATAATGCTTGGTCCATTGAGGGTTTATCCTTTGAACTTCCTCATAACATTATTGCACAAATTCAGTCTGTCTACTTCCCATGTTTCTCAAACTCGTATGATCGTATTAAGTGGGTTTGAATAAGATTGGGTGATTGTCTGTTAAATCATGCTATGAAGCTTTGATGAATGAGCATACTTCAATTATAAATAGTGATTTCTGCCATGCTTTGAATTTTTAGTGGATCTGGAAATTGAAGTTACCACCCAAAATTAAACAATTCCTTTGGCTTCTAAATCATGGAAGAGTCCCAACATCTTCTTAGTTGCACCATCTCAATATTATTGATTCTCCTGCATGTAAATGTTCTAATGGTTTAGAGGATGAAACACACGCTCATTAGTTTCTCTCATGCCCTACTAGGCACCATTTTGGGACAATAATTCAAAATTAAATTTTCTCCCTACTAATAGCATGTTTGTCCAAGATTCTAAAATTATCTTATTTTAAAATGTGCTTATTTTAAAGTGCTTTTTTAAAAAAACAATTTTGTTGAGAAGTAGTTTGTGTTTGACCAATAAATTAAAAGGCACTTTTGAGAAGAAGTTTGTATTTGGTTAAGGTTTTTTAAAGTGATTTTAAGTATATTTTTCAAAAGTTCTTTCCAAATAAGTATTTTTAGTGATATGATATCGGTAAGCCCCAAGTATTCTAGAAAAGGGATCAAAGATATGGTCAATGTAAAAGCACCAAAGGAATCTTCAAAGAACATAATTGAGCGCCAAAAATAGCAAACAAGGATGTGAAGGATCGCTTGGAGAGCTTTGGAAGACTTTGGGGGCCTAATCTAAAGAAACCCAAATTTAGAGTACCTATTTATCACACTAGGTCACTTTTGGGTCTAATTATAATAATTGTAAAATAGGATAGAATAAATAAGAGGTCTTTCAATTTTGGCATTAGACTTGTATGAATTGAGATATTACTCTTTAAGTATAGTTATTCCATAGCTTTAGTGTATAGGTTGATTATCGTTGGTGGCTTGCTTGTCAATTGTTGGTGGGTTTATCCTTTGATTATTAAGCGTTGGTTAGCTAGGAGTGGGTTTATCTCTTAGTTGATCAATTACTATCTATTTTAATCAATCATCGAGTTGCACATTTGTGGGTGTATCATTTGATTTCTTATTGTTTGATTTCAAATTCGTTGTTGGTAATTGATTCTACTAAGAATTATAGGTAGATTCCTTCAATTTTCGTAGATAGATTGATTTGACTCGAATTTACATATTTTTATATTTCACATTTCATTTTACAATACACATCGAGATCTTCCAAATCTCGAGCGTTACCATTCGGTATTAGCACTTAGGAAATAATTTATTCTGTCAAATTATAATCTTAAGTTCTTAAATTCAAAAATCACAAAAAAAACTAAAAAATTGAAAGTATCAAAGAAAATTTTTAAATCCGGTTAATTTAGTGTTTACTTTTTGATTTTGATTATTAGGAATTATTTTCCTAGTAATTTGAGTCATAGATCTATATTTCGAGTCAATTTCGAGTTGGTTTTGGATTTTCACCATTGTTAAAGCTTGAGCTCTAGGTGGGTCACGAAATTGGTGTTGAACTTGGTTTAAATTGGAGCTACAAAGTTTATAAGTATTCAATTCAATCTAGAAGGAGCTCGACTCTCAAATTTCGTGCAAATCGAAGTTAATTTGAGTGAGTTGTGAGTTTTGGGTTATTCATTATTCTTCATAGTTGATTCGAACTTTGAGCTCAAATTGTGTTTGAATTGTTGAATTCAAAGTTTCTAAGGTGTTGAGAAGTTATTCTCATAGTCTAAGGAGCTTAGGATTCGATTTTGGTGGAGTTTTGTGAAGATTTGAGTAGGGTTCAAAATTTGGGTGTTCTAAGTTCTTCATCTTCATAATTCCATATTTTGAATATCAAATGTGGTTTGATTGTTGGATTTTGAGGCTCATAAAGTGAATACAAGTTTTTTTCATAGCTCAAGGAGCTTAAGAATCGAATTTGTGAAGGTTGGAATTGATTTGAAGGAGTTTCAAGTTTTGAAGTTCATCATTCATGGTGTTCTTCAAAGCTTGATAAAGAAGATCAAGTGGGTCTTAATTTGAGTTGAAATTGAGTGTTGAAACCTATTGGAGTTTCTTCTCATAGTTGAAAGGAGTTAGAATCTAAAATTTGGTGTGAATCTGAGCTTGTTTTGAGGGTGGTTGGAAATTTGAACTTTTCAAGTGTTCATGTGAATTCTTAATCTTTATAGTAAAGAAAATGAACAAAAGTGGTGTTTGATCCAATACCATAAATTAAAGTTGTGCAAAAGGTGTTTGGGGCTTCATTTTGATCAAGTCAAGGGGCATAAGTGTCAAAGAAGTTTAAATTATCCAAGGGAAGTGAAGCCTTGAAGGAAAACGCTTAGGCAGTCCATAACCCTGTGGATAGTTGGAACCAATAAGGCTTGGTGAGCCATCCTAGCTTGGGCGACCCATCCTCAAGCTCAAACTAAGTTGTCTACTAGTTGCTCTTGAGGTACTGTTAAACCTTGTGGACGACAATCTAGGGTAGTGCTTGGGCGAGTTGTTTACCACTGGACGAGCTAGTTGTCCTCCACATCTTAGCCCCATCGTCTAAAAGTGTCCAAAAGAGGCAGTCTGAAAGGCTTTGGACGACAATCCAACCAAGAGGTTGGACGAGCCGTCCTCTCAAAGAAGATTCATCCTCCTACCAATTAGGCGAGCCATCCAAAAGGAGGAATAAGAGAAGCTAAGGGGCGGCCTCAACCCACACACTAAGGACGAGCCGTCCACCAACACCATCCAACATAAAAAAATTCTCTAAGTTTTGTAAGTAAGTTCAACTTTTGAAATTTAGTTTCTTCTTGTAATTCTCATCTATTCTCAATTAGTATTAGTTCATACTAATTAATACTACTTTTTCATCCTTTTTATTTCATCCCATTTCTTTCAAGCTTTTCTTGATGACGTTGTTGTTGAACTTTCTTGGCTTAAGTATGTTCAAATTAATTATTTTTTGTCTAATTTTTAGGAGTCACAAAGATCCAGTCTACCTACAGAACCAGTAACCTCGAATTGAGGTAAACAGACATAGTACTTGAACAACTTTAAAAGAAGCTCTTTAGAGGTAAGAGAGTGTATACACAAAGAATGGTGTGAGAGTTTTTGTTACTAATTTGTTTTCTAGTTTTTGCAGGTACACATGTCAAACCAATGGGGAAACCTTGGATGCTATTACGAACCCCTTAACAGAGTTTGCAAGACAACTCTCAGAAATGAATTGTAGGATCGGAGGAATGGAGGAAAGGTTGATACGGGTTGAAAAGGGAAGTAATATGGATTCACCACAAGAAATTGAAAAGGATAAGGGGAAGGGAATCATAGGGAAATCAATGACGATTACCCCAAGGCCATCATCGAGAACCAATTATGCAACACTAACCCGAAATCAAAGCTTTCAACAACAACCCACATTACGTCCTCATAATACCCCAAGACATCCCCAACCTGCAATTCCACGCCTAAATCCTAAACCATTTAACCTCTACAATATCCTGAGGTTTTTGTGAATAATCAAAACCAAAACCAAGTCCCTCGGAGATGTGTTTATATGATATCCTTACATGAACCGATCATGTCACCTCCATAAAATAATCCACACTACTCCTACCAAGATAACCAATTCCAAAACCCCTTATATGATTATGATTGAAATGAAGATGAAGTTTTGGGGTATAAAGGTACGGATGAAGTGAGACCTTAAGGATTTGTTCGGAATTAAGATTACGGGGACAAAATAGGTCCATTTGAGGATTATAGAGGTGATATGTGGTATAATAGAGGAGATAGGACTTGGGAGGATAGAGGGGATAGGAATGAGTTTGACCAACTTTTGAATAATATCAAGTTGACACTCCCTAGATTCAAGGGAAATAGTGACCCTAAAGAGTTTATTGAGTGGAAGTTGCAAATCGAAAGGATATTCCTTATCAATAATGTATCTGAGGCCTTAAAATTAAAGTATTCTATCACTCAATTTGAGGGATACGCATCGATATGGTGGGAATCCACGAAGAGATAACGGGAGAAAATTCATGTATGTGTCATGCTTGATTAGCAAAAGTTGTTGGCTATGATGGAGCTTAGGTACTTGCCACCTAATTACTACCAAAAGGGCCTCAAGAAGGTGTACATGCGACGTCAAGGTGATAGGAGTGTTGAAAAGTACTACGACGAGTTTGAGAATGAAATATAATCTTGAAGAGAAATTGCAATGTACGGTGATCCAATTCATAGCTGATTTGAGGTATGAGATTTCAAGGAAAATGAAATTGAAGAGTTATACAAACACTAACGAGGCCTTTCATGAAGCTTTGAAGATTGAAGAGTACGTGAAAGAAGAAAAAATAACTAAAACAAAGAGTACTTCTACCTCCACACGGGGTAACAAAGAACATAGGATGAAATCATCAACTATAAAAGAATATGTGAAGAGTGGTGGTAAGATCAACCAAGCCAAGGGTAAGTCTAAGGTAATAAATGAGGTAAAGCCTGAAGGTACTTATCCTAAGCCCAACCAACCTCAACCTTCTATCATTCAATTTTAGATGTCAAGGAAGAGGGCACACTGCAAGTAAGTTCCCTAATAAAAGAGCAATTATGTCTTATATTGATGGGTATAGAATCGAGGAAAATGATGATTGTGAGGAGAATCGTGGTGGTGAGGCCAATATGAAATAAAAAAGGAAGCTTCAAGAGGAGAGGAAGAATTTTTGGAGGAAAATGTTATTTTTGGTGGGCTCTTAAGAAGGGTCGGTCCTCTTATATTGGAAGAAGAGCAGTTAGAGGAGAATGTAAATTTATCTCTTTTTATAAGAAAGGTATTGAGTTTCATGTATTCGAATGAATGTGATCAAAGGGCAAACCTATTCCATGCTAGATGCAAAATTCTCGAGGCTAATGTGACACAAAAAGAGGATTCCTCAAGCGGAATGAAGAATTTGTGGAGGAAAATGTTACTTTTTATGGGCCCTTAAGAAGGGTAGGTCCTCTTATGTTGGAAGAAGAGCAATTGGAGGAGAATGTAAGATTATCCCTTATTATGAGAAGGGTATTAAGTGCCATGTCTTTGAACGATTGTGATCAAAGGGAAAACCTATTCCATGCTAGATACAAGATTCTTACGGAGGTTTGTTTTTTGATCATTGATAGTGAGAGTAGCATAAATGTTCTAATTGGTACTTTCGTAGAAAAACTAGGCATCTCCACAATTAAGCACCCAAAACTCTAAAAACTCAATGGCTCAATGAAGGTGGAGAGATGAAATTTCTCAAGCAAGTGATGATTAGATTTGGTGTGGGAAAGTATCAAGATAAAGTCCTTTGTGGTATTACACCTACGCTTGTTTGCCATTTGTTGTTTGGGAGGCCTTGGAAATTTGATAAGGATATGACACACCATGGAAGTATTAACAAGTACTCATTTGAGTTTGAAGGACGATAATTTGTCTTGCTCTATTATTGCCCTATCAAGTGAAAGAAGATTATGCTATCATAAAGAGACTTCGAGAAGAGCAAAATAAAAACAATGTTAAGGTGGAGAAGAAGGAGTTGCTCCTTGTGAAAAATGAGAAGGCCTTTGTCCCAAAACATGAGTTCATGGTGAAAGAAGGAACCAACAATCCTTGTCAACCCTGATGTGCACTAAACAAGGGACTAGTACCTTACCTAGTCCCCTCTTTTCTATTTTCTAGGGTTATGATGAGATGAATCTCAAAGGTGAATCCCAAAAGTTTTTTCTCTAACATGGTTTAGAAGGTCAAAAGGGTTTCTTGTCTAAGGAGTCCTAACTTGAGAGAAACAAAAAAGGATCAACTCTAGAGAGTAATCATAACCAACTCCCATGGGTTGATAAGTGCTTGATATCGAAGGGTGAACCTTATTTCCCTTTGACAACGTTGGAAGAGCCACCTACCAAGCTAGATTCTAAGGAATAAGAGGTGGACCAAACCTCAAGGTCCAAAATAATGAAAAAGGATAAAAGAACATGTGAGCAAAGCATGGAAGTCCAAGGAGTCAATTCAAGGCTTCTTGCTAGAGGTATGTCCCCAATTCCTATTTTAAGTATTCCTTAGAGGCACGATGACATGTTCTCACAGGTGGAATCTTTTTGAATTTGATTAATCTTTCTTTCCATCCCATTTTTGTGCATGTCTTCCCAACTCTTGTCTTGAGTGAACTTGTTATGATTTCATTGTATGAGATCCAACTTGTGCATCCCAATATTTTGGAAATTGATGAGATTCCATGGTCATCCTTGTGGCCCTTTGCTTGTGTTTCACTCCTTGTCACACTTTTATGGTTGGGCAAGTTGAGTTGGGTTAATGGACTCTAAAGGACTTTCTTGATGAATTGAGTGGAGGAGAACCATATTTTTGGGATGGCTCTATGCTTTAATTTGATCCTATTGCATGTAAGACCTTACTCCTCTTAGCAAATACCGCTCGTTTGATTTTCTTTTGAAGGAAAGTGGGTTGAAATTTGATAACACCAAATTTTTAAAGGCCCTCGTTTGACTTTTATATGCTTTGTGTTACTTGAATACACTTGGTATTCATACTGAGTTGGTTCGTAGCCTTTCATGTGAGTTATTTATGAGTGGATATAAGTTTCTTTTCATTTTCCTCTACTACATATTTGCATACAATGATATGGTTGATAATATTACATATATTTTGTATGTGAATTGTGTGGAATATGGTGTGTGCCCACAACTTATACTTTAATTCATGACTTCCATCACTTGTGAAATCATACTTGTTCATTGTTTTTGCCACCTCTTAACTTATATTCATGTTTATGCTTCTATTTGAGTTTCATGATATATAGAGGCATTCTTGTTTAGGTTAAGTAACGACAATGCTTCAATGGAATGGTACTTTGCCCATATTGACCTCGTAATCCATTGTGAGAAAAATAGTCGTTTTGTGGGTGGGAACTATCTTTTTGGTCCTACTCATCTGATAATGACTTGTTGGTTGTCCATTGTTTGGATTGTCTTATCTTTGAGCTTGTTTATACTAATCCTTGTGCTAAAACTCATACCATAAGGAAAATTCAGGTTTTTTTTGTGTTTTTCCTTGTAGGTTATCCTGTGTATTTGAGGATGAATCCTTTCCAAGAAGGTGGGGATGATAATGATATCGAGAAGCACCAAGCATGCTAGAAAGAGGATCCAAACTATGGTCAATGTAAGAGCACCAAATAAAGCTTCAAAGAACTTAATTGAGTGCCAAAAGAAGCAAAGAAAGGTGTGTAGGATTGCTTGGAGAGCTTTGAGAGACTTTGGGGACCTAATTTGAAGGAACCCAAACTTAGAGTACCTACTTGTCACACTAGGTCACTTTTGAGTCTAATTATAATAATTGTAAAATAAGATAGTTTATATAAGAGATCTTTCAATTTTGGCATTAGACTTGGATGAATTGAGATATTACTCTTTGAGTGTAGCTATTACATAACTTTAGTGTTTAGGTTGATTAACGTTTGTGACTTGCTTGTTAATCATTGATAGGTGTATCATTCCATTATTGAGCGCTGGCTAGCTAGGAGTGGGTGTATCCCTTAGTTGATCAATTACTATTCGTTTTAATCAATCACCAAATTACACATTCGTGGGTGTATCGTTTAAGTTTCACGTTGTTTGATTTCGAATTCGTTGTTGGTTAATTGATTCTGCTAAGAATTCTAGGTGAATTCCTTCAATTCTTTGTAGATATGTTGATTATCTTCAAATACTATGTTTGATAGTCAGGTTGTAGATAATACGACATGTGCTAGCTCATTAGTGGTTTTGCCACAAGCTGTGCCCTTGTAAACTGGTTTTGTGTTAATATATAATAATCCTTCCTACCAAAAAGAAAGTGGTCAAATCAACTTTTATACAATTTATAGCTTTTAATAGTGTTTGGATATTTTTAAAACAACTTAAAAAGTTAAAATTGACTTTTTAAAAGTTAAAAGTAGGTAACCCCCAACATTTTATTTTTCAACCTAAAATCTATTAAATTTTGACTTTCAAAGCTATTTTTTCAGCAAAACAAACGGGCTCCAAGTCTCTATTTGACCGTGCATTATTTTTGTTTTTTAAAGAATTTCATTTCAAAAATTATTTAGACATAAATAATTATAATTTTCGAAATTCAAGAAACCTTCAAAAAGTTGTTTTAATAGTTTTTTTCTCTCCAAGTCACACACAAAAGTCCAACAATGAGTTTAATGAATATTAATATTCAAATATAATTTAATTGTAAAATTTTATTTTTAACTCGTAAATAAATATTATAGTAGCAATATTTATTTTCAAATTTTATAATTTTTACGTCCAAACATCCAATGATTTCTTTATGATAAATTACATAACATGTCAAACATATGGTATGTATTTATGAGGCTTAGCTATAGTTTTAAATTTTTTTATCTAACATAACTATAGTTTGCTATAATTAGGGTTTATTACCTCTCTCGTCAACCTCATCGCTCTCCTAGTCTCGCTCGACACTCGCCGCTCACCGCTCGCCACTCTCCTATTCTCTCCCAATGTCGCTCGCCTCCCTCCTACTTTTCCCCCTCTGTCTCTCTCACAATCTCTTTTTTTTAATCCAATGGATTACCGATTCAAATCATACAAGCCAACTTTTGTATTAAGACAATTAATCCCAAAATTAACCTATTTATGTAACGAGAAAGTTTTCATTAATAGCAAACTTCACCCTTAATTAAGGGAGAGCATAAAAAAATTTTGCTAATTACAATCCATAGCAACTCACTCCCTCCCATATTTTCTTCATGATTTTTTATATTTAATTTAGTTATTTTCACATTTTTTTTTATATTTGATATTTTATACTTTCACATTTCTCTCTCTTTCTCATTTTGTTTCTATGTTTTGATATTTTATTTTTTCACTTTTTTTTCTTATTTTATATTTTTTATATTTTATATTTTTTTTCTATAAAATGATATATTTTTACAAATTTAACATTTTTATTTAGATAGTTTGTTTGTGAAAATGTACGTTTATCATTTTTATTTGTATGCAACTTACTCCCTCCCTTGTTTTTTCATGATTTTCTCTTTTTTTTTGTATTTATTGTATTATTTTCACATCTCTCTTTCTCATTTTTTAATTTTTTTTTTTTCATATTTTATATTTTATATTTTCACCTTCTCTCTTTCTCATTTTTTAAATATTTATCTCTTTCTTATTATTTTTTTATATTTTATATTTTCTTAGATTTTCTACAAATTTAAAATTTTATTTGAATGGTTTATCTACGAACATCTATAGTTTATCGTTTATATTTGTATGCAAACAACTACATGCATATTATCTATTTGAGTCTTTCACATACAAATATGGAGTGTATCATTTGATACAAGTGCATCATTTATATTTGTATGTCAAGCTTATCATTTGTGTTTGTATGATTTAAGTTGTATAAACATGTACCGTTGATACAAAAGTATTAATTAAATTTGTACGATTCAATTTCTAGCAATAAAACACAATTTGTATCAATGAATACAAATAACTTATTAGTAGAAAAGAGAGATAATAATTTTTTTTAATTATTTTAAAAATACAAATGATGTATTCAACTACAAATATAATACAACTTAAAAAATAAAAATACAAATAATTGCATTCAAATGCAAATATAAATTCAATGAGGCAAAAATAAATGTATTTGCGACTATTAGTTATGTTTGTACGGCTCAAGTTGTTTCAATAAATTTGCAAACGAATACAACAAATTAAAATTATTTGTATACCAATGTATCATTTGTATTTGGATATTTCACTTTATATAGGAATACAATAAATATCAACATGAAACCACAAGTCAAAACAAAGGTCAAGTGAAAAATATAAAATATAAATTAACTAACCTTAAAGCCATTTATATGTAGCATAATCAATCTTAAGACTAAAGACCATATGTATATAGTTTATCCAAATGCAAATCATCAATACAAAAATAAAATTTTAAAATATAATTGCATTAACGAATATAAAATTGTATAAGAATATATCATTTGTATTCACATGATTCCATTCGTATCAATAAATATAAAAATTCAAATAATGGTACAAATAAAAATACAATAAGTGGTTATGATATTTTTGTTATCATTCATGATTTGAGTTCAACATAACCATGTTTTAAAAAATACATAAAAATACAAAATATAAGAAAAAACTGAGAAAAAAGAAAAAATGCAAAAAAAAAAAAAAGGAAAAAGGAAAAGAAAAAAAAGAAAGAGAAGAGAGAGAGAGAGAAACATAAAAAAAATTCAAACGAAAAGAAATAAATAACCAAAAAATAAGAAAAAAAAAAACTGAAAAAGAAAAAAAGAAGAAGTGTTGTAAGCATATTGCATAGTCATGTGGCTAAATATCAGACTTAGTGACTAAATCTTAGGTTTAACCACATGGCTATTAATTAAGTAACCATATTTGGTGACTAATGACTTGTAGTGTCATGTGTCAACCAACATGGTGGCTATAAATATGTATGGAATTGACTGAGTTATTTAGTTTAATTTTTTCAATTAGCAAAATCCCTACTTATGAAAACGAAATTGCCCACTACATCTTGGGGCCATGCTATCTTGCATGCAACAACACTCATTTGTCTCCGACTGACTGGTTAAAATAAATATTCTCCATCAAAATTGGTTTGTGGTCATGAATCAAATATTGCTCATTTACGAATCTTTGGCTGTGCAGTCTATGTGCTAGTAGCACCACCATAACGTACTAAGATGGGCCCCCAAAGAAGGTTAGGAATATATGTTGGGTTTAACTCACCTCCCATAATTCGTTATCTTGAACTAATAACGAGAGACTTGTTCATTGCTCGATTTGCAGATTGTCGGTTTGATGAAATAAATTTCTCGCAATTAGGGGAAGAGAAAAAAGAACTTATCAAAAGAGAAATTGCGTGAAGGGTTTCATCACTGTTTCATTATGATCCACGTGCACCAATATGTGAGTAGGAGGTCCAGAAGATCATCTGCTTACCAAAAATATCAAATCAAATGCCAGATGCATTTACTGATTTTAAAAGAATAACAAAGTCATATGTCTATGTATCGAACATGCCTGTCCGAATTAATATTTCAGAAAGACCATCTACTAATGTCATAGCTTCTGAATCCCAAAAAGCCTGAAGCGTGGTAGGCCGCCGGGTTCAAAGGATAAAAATCCTAGAAAAATAAGCATGAAAAATAACTAAAATTACACTAAGAAAGAATCTCCTGAATAAGTTCGAGGTTTGATTAATCTTGATATTCCTGCAGAAATCAGTAAGCTCGAGACTCAAGATGAAAAGTTTTCTATAAGTTCTACCAGTAATGAGACAATTTTAAATCGATCGAAAATAATGGTGGATAATGTTTTTGCATATAATGTTGTACTTAATATTATGAATGAAAGTGAGGATCTTTAACCTCAATTTGTCGAGGAATGTCGATGAAGATGTGATTGGCCAAAGTGGCAAGAGGCAATTCAGCCAGAATTGAACTCACTTACTAAACGTAAGGTTTTTGGACCTGTAGTCCAAACCCCCGATGGTGTAAAACTTGTTGGTTATAAATGAGTCTTTGTACGAAAAAGAAATGAGATCATAAGATACAAGGCTCGCCTTGTTGCATAAGGATTGTCTCAAAGACCAGTGTCGACTATGACAAAATATATTCACCAGTTATGGATGCAATAACGTTTCAATATCTTATCTGTTTAGCTGTAAATGAAAATCTTGAGATATATCTCATGGATATAGTTACAACATACCTTTATGGCTCACTTGATAATGAAATTTATATGAGAATCTCAAAAAGTTTTAAATTGCCTGAAGCATATCGTTCAAAGTCTCGGAGTATGTTCTCAATCAGATTAAAAAGATCACTGTATGGTTTGAAACAATCAGGTCGTATTTAGTATAATCGCCTCATTAAGTACTTGATAAATGAAGGTTATATAAATAATGTCATTTGTCCTTATATTTTTATCAAGAAAATGACATTTAGCTTTGTTATACTAGTCGTTTACGTCGATGACATAAATCTCATTGGAACTCTAGAAGAGGTCCAAAAGGCAATTGAATATTTAAAGAAAGAGTTTGAGATGAAGGATCTCGGAAAGAAAAAACTTTGTCTTGGTCTGCAAATTGAATATTTAGCAGATGGTATCTTCATCCATCAATCTATCTACACTAAGAAAATTTTGAAACGGTTTTACATGGACAAAGCACATCCCTTAAGTACTCCAATGATTGTTCGATCACTTGATGTGAAAAAGATCCATTCCGACCTCGAGAAGAAAATAAGGAACCCCTTGATCCTGAAGTACCATATCTCAATGCAATCGGTGCACTTATGTATCTTGCTAATGTAACAAGACCTGATATATCATTTTCTGTTAATTTGCTAGAAAGGTATAGTTCTTCCCCAACACGAAGACGCTAGAACGGAGTCAAGCATATGCTACGGTACCTTAAAGGGACTATTGATATGGGCTTATTTTACTCTAACGGATATTGTGCAAATCTGTAGATGCAACTTATTTATCGGACCCACATAAATCTCGATCTCAAATAGGCCATGTATTCACATTTGGAGGAAGTGTCATATCATTGCGATTTATGAAGCAGTCTGTCGTTGCTACTTCTTCGAACCATACCAAACTAATTACAATTCATGAAGCAAGTAGAGAATGGGTATGGTTGAGATCGATGATACATTCTGTAATGACCCTTACGGTCATTTATGATAAATATACAGTGTCTTACATCTTAGAGCATTTCAGTAGTTTCCCCAA
>JBDJHY010141276.1:0-13191 GCA_039654485.1 Withania somnifera | reverse complement strand
AATAATGTAGAAGTGTAGTATAAGTACCAAAAATAGAGGTACCCAGTAGGCATCATAGACTGACCGGGTTAAATAAAGTACAAGTAAGTGTGAGGAAAGTAACACCTGTGATAATAGTATGTAAAAATTAATAAAAATTGACGACACTTTTGTACTATTTTCAAAGTGCAGATATAGTCAAGGGTTATCAGAGATGTCGTGATCATGCAGAGTAGATACAGCTTGTTGTGGAGAATACGGTGGCTTTGCCATCCGAGACTACCTGGGTTTCCTTGATTCTAGCTTGCTTTATTCTGTCTATAGCATGCCTTATGTTGTATCACTTTTGTAGGAGTTGCTTTGTAATTTTTTATCTTTTGGATACTCTGTATAGTAGTTCCATGTTCTATTGTTACTAGGTGTTGGGATTTGGGTTGTCTATGTATTTCTTCTACTTTTGTTCTTTTATGCTTCTACTTATGTTTTCTTCTTTGCTAGATGATTCGATTGTTTAAATCCCATTGCGCGTAGCTATGGGTTGTAGGGTTTGGCTTATCTACTGGAGGATTATAGATGCCATTATTAGCTGAATTTTGAGTCATAAAAGAGTGGTATTAGAGCTTAGGTTCACCTTTCTCTCTAGCATTATAGTAAGTACTTAGTAGAGTCCTGCAGATCGGTGCATAGACGTCTGCATTCGATCTTCGGGAGGCTATGAGGTACCTAATGAAACATTTTTCTCTTTGAAATGCTATTGTACATTGTTATCCGTACTTCTTCTAGAACTTATCTTGGCTTCATTCCTTCAAAAATGGTTCGTACTAGAGGATCTTTAGTGGATTGGGACCCTCCCACAGCCAATCAGGAGAGGGTAGGAGAGGATGCTCTGCCAGCCCTATTGCCCCAACATTTGACAGCCACGGCACCTCCCACGCCACTACCACTGCATGTTCAGCCACCACCAGCCGCGTTATGAGAACTGTTATGAAAGATGCTCCAAATGTTAGATAGTGCAACAATAGATAAGTCGCAGTCGTCTACTCAGGGAGCGGCTTGCATCTACTGCCCCACCGGCTATATCATTTTAGACTACTAGCATTGCTTCTGCACTACCACTCACTCCTGTTTTACCCGTATTTGAGGTGTGGAAGATAATGGACTACTTTCTATGAATTAGACCCAGGTTTTTGGGAGCACAGGGGAAGGACCATCATGAGTTTGTTACTTTCTGTAAGGAGTGCCTATGGAATTTAAAGCTTCTGGATTTGCACGAAGTAGAATTCACCTCCTACCTACTTGAGGGTTCCACCAGTCAGTGGTGGCGAGTGTTTTGAGATTGTAGACCGCTAAGGTCATCTCCACCCACCTAAGGATAGTTTAGAGAAGTATTTATAGCTTAGTACGTACCTAGGAGCATTCGTGAGGCATTGTAGAAGTAGTTGACGGGTTGAGGCATGGTTTATTAATTTATCCAGGAATATCGGGGAATTGATATCTATCGAGAAGGAGCGTATCCACCATTTTTCTCACGGAATGAGGCCCGACTTAAAGGGGAATATTGAGTTACTTTTGGTGCTACAGAAGTCCTTCCTAGATGTTTCTGACCACGCTCGCCGTATGGAGAATGACTCGCCAGCCCCAAGGGGGCAGTGCCATCTGGGCGGGTTTTCAGGATCCAAGTCAGAGGGTCCTGATTTTTACCACAGGTCCCAACCTAGCCAATAGTATTAGGCCTTTGGTAGTAGGATAAGAAGCCAGCCTATCAGAGTCCCATTTCAATTTTGTAGGGCTATATCGAGGGATCATGTGGTCAGGTCAGGACTTAGCAGACTTAATATGAGTGTGGGGAGTTGGCTATATACCAGACATTGTCCCAGGATCCCCAGAGATTGTTTAGTTAAAAGTTTCTTGAGTGCAAAGGTCGAGGCCACTATGCCCGATATTGCCCCTACCGTAGGGCCACTCAGGCCGTAGCATTACCCATATAGCCATTGTAGACGGTGCCACTAGTTAGAGGTGGGCCACTAGCAATTCGAGGAGCTAAGGAAGGAGGTCGGGTGGCTAGAGACAGAGGCATAGATTTGGGAGAATAGCAAGATAGGGGATAGTGCTAATTTTACAACTTTCTTAATAAGTTCGAGGCCTCCAATACAGTTGTCATCAGTACGTTGATTGTTGTTGGGTTTTCTACATTAACATTATTTGATTCGGGTTCCATACAATCCTATAAATCTATGTATTTTGCTCTACATTTGGGGGTTGTTAGTGTGTAGCTATCTTTACCCTTGAGTATATCTACCCCAGTGGGTGTGGTCCTAGTGGTAGATTAGGTATGTAGGTCATGTGTGGTGATTGTTTGGGGTCATGACACATGGGCTGACTTGATTGAGCTAGCTATGCTATATTTTGATGTGATTTTTGGCATGGACTGGTTGTCCTCCTATCTTGCAGTCCTGCACTATTATGCCAAGACCATGATCTTATCTGTGCCTTGTGTTCCCTATGTATTGTGGCGCAGTCCCAATAGTCATTCATCGGTCTGGGTCAATTCTTATTGTTAGGCCTGTAGACTTGTTGATCAAGAATTCTATGCTTGTTTGTCCCATGTTAGAGATGTTAGTGTTGATTCCCCCTCTATTGAGTCTACTCAAGTACTTTGTGAGTTTGTGCATGTATTTATTACTGATTTACCCAGCCTCCCACCCGAGTGTGTTGTTGATTTTTCTATTGAGGTTGAGCCAGGAACCAGGCTTATTTAAATCACCCCTTACTGTATGTCCCTAAAAGAGCTTCTAGAGTTGAGTGTTCAGTTGCAGGATTTTCTTGAGAAAGGTTTTATCTGTCCTAGTGGGTCGCCATGGGGTGCCCCATTTTGCTTGTAAAGAAAAAACATGGGTCTCTACGAATGTTTATTGATTAGAAGCAGCTAAACAAAGTGAATATTATGAATAAGTATCCCCTCCCCTACATCGATGACTTGTATAACTAGTTAATGGGTGCCAAAGTATTTTCTAAGATCCTTTTTACGTACAACTACCATCAGTTGAGGATTCGAGATGAGGATGTATAAAAAAAATTCTGACTAGGTATGGGCATTATGAGTTTTTGATGATGTTGTTTTGACTGATTAATACCCCTGTAGACTTTTTGATTTAATGACTCCCATATTTAGTCCTAGTTAGACTCTTTTATGATCGTGTTCATCAATGACATATTGGTTTACTTGTAGAGTCGAGCAGAGCATGAGGAGCAATTGAGGTTAGTATTACAGACTCTAAGTACTGAGGGCTCTACGCCAAGTTCTCATTGTGTTAGTTTTGGCTTAAATATGTTCCCATTTTGGGCCATATGGTTTCAAGTGCTGGCATCAGTGTTAATCCGGCCAAGGTGATTGCGATGTGTGATTTCCCTCAACCTAATACAATAATAGAGATTCATAGTTTCCTTAGGTTAGCTTTGTACTATCATCGATTTGTTCACAGTTTTTCCTCGATCGCAACTCATTTGACTAGACTGATGCGGAAAGATGTTCCCTAATAGTCGTCAGATGAGTGAGAGTCTAGATTTTTAAGGCTAAAAGAGTTGCTGACTACCGCCCCAGTTCTTTTCATTCCTATTAAAGATTAGCCTTATACTGTGCATTGTGATGCTTCAGGTATTAGATAGGGTTGTATTATGGTAATACAGTGTCATGTAATAGCTAACATGTTGAGGAAAATGAAGGATCACGAGCACAACTACCCCACCCAAGACTTGGAGTTGGTGTTTTTCGTGCTCAAGGTATGGGAACACTATATTTATGGCATCCATTATGAGATTTATGCAGATCAGTGCAGTTTTCAGTATATCCTTGGTCAGAGGGAGCTTAACTTAAGGTAGAGGAGGTGGATTAGGGCCTTGAAGGACTATGATTTTAGCATTCTTTATCACATGGGAAAGGCTAACATTGTAGTTGATGACTTGAGATAGAAGGAGGTGAGAATGGGTAGCATGCCATTGGATCAGGACATTTATCCCTTGGATAATATGATGGTTAGATTGGATGTTTCAATGCTAGAGAAGATTGTTTCCCATGTTGATGCCAGGTCATCCTTATTTGATCAGATTCGACAGTGCCTATATAAGGATCTCCTTTTGGTTCAGATGTGATAAAGGGTTTTATAGGGTGATTTCAATGAGGCTACGATAGATTCTGATGGAGTGTTATGGGTTCATGGACACTAGCCATTTGTAGAGTTGGAGACTTAATTTAAACTCTGTTATAGGGGTCTCACTACTCCAGATTTCTATCCACCTAGGTATCACGAGGATGTATCTCAAGTTGAGGCAACATTCCTAGTGGTAAGATATGAGGAGAGCCATAGTGTCCTTTGTGTCTCGGTGATTAAACTGTCATTATGTAAAGTTTAAGCATTGAAGACTAGGTGGTGAGAAGCAGAGGCTCCCTATTACTGAGTGGAAGTGGGAGGGGATTACTATGTACTTCGTTTCAGTATTTCCCTATACATCTAGAGGCCATGATTGTATTAAGGTCATATTGGATTGATTGATCAAGTCATCTCATTTCCTGCCAACTCACTCTTCTTGGGGTGTAGAGATACTATCTGAGTTGGATATTGTCCCAACCACACTCTTCGAAAGGGAAAAAAATACTTTTCAAATTTATCCACTTTGGATAGTTTTGTAATATTTTTCTTGTCTCAAAGCGTCAATTCAGGCTCTATGTAATGACCCTCTTGGGCCATTATTGTTTCCTTGTGTGATTGATGGGTCTAGAGCATTTATTAATTGTCTCAAGTCATTTATGGCTTATTAGGACCAATAGTACAGTTCCTTGGTAGTTTCTTTGTTTTATTTTGTTTTTTTGATTTTGGAGTTTTAATTGTGAAATTGGCTAATTCAAGAATAAATTACTTTAAAATTTGACTAAAATAGAATTCCTACTGTCTATTAGCTCCGAAATGTGAACTAGTATCTAGAGAGACCCTTGGTTCAAACCCCGGGGCTTTCAGTGGCATGTTATAATATTAGATTAAATCATTAATATTGTAAATAATAATTATGTATTTGGTTTAATAAAAAAGTAAAAAATATATTTTTAGTGTTTTCCTAACATACAATCGCATATTTCAAAATAATTTTTCTTGAATATTATAGTTTCCTGTTTATTTATTTTACAAAAAAAAAAAAAATCAAGATACTAATATTTTTACAAGTATAGTGTGTTAAATTACATTGAATAATTATTATTTTAAGGAGTAGGTTTAATTAGAAATCATTTTCTATTAATAATGACATATTTAATTTTGTTATATATAATTATAACAAGTCTATGCAATATCCGAATATACTTTATGTTATGTATTATATATAATTATATATAAGAATGGAGGTTCAGGAAGATTAAAAAGGAAGAAAATTTGCTTCATATAAAAAGAAGGAAAGAACGAACAGAAAGAAGAAAAAGAAGAAAGAAAAGAAAGGAAGAAGAAAGAAAGGATAGAAAGAAGAAGGAGGAAGGAGGAAGGAGGAAGGAAGAAAAGCGGAAAGAAGGAGTTCTGCACAACTTTTTCCTTAAATACTCCATTGTAGTGACTTTTAAATTATTATTTTCATGTAGGCTGCACTCTACTTACTTCATATTGGGTATTAGTATAATATATATATGGTAAAGCTCCAACATGGGGCTCGAATGATTATTCGGGCCCCAATATGCTTATTCTTTTGGCCTATGGCTTTTTAACTGGATTGTAGCTTAACTACTCACCCTGGGGCTATACTGCCCTACCCGTGTGCCTCACGCCGACTCTGAACTATAGTTTGGCTGGGGGAGGAGTAACACATTTGATGCATATTTCATATGTGTACTTTGAACTGTAATGAGGTAGAGGATGGGATTAAAATAGTGAATAGTGATTAGAGCTTAGTAGCTATCTCCCCTATTTAGGTTGTTGGTTTAGAGTCGATCTTGCTAGGCTACTTTGTTGTGCTCTACTTGTCTTTCTTGTTATTAAAATAGGATTGGTCCTTTCGGTCCTGGATAACCGATTACTGTTGTGCTGTTTGGTTGGTAGTCCCTTTGATAATAGTGGTCCCTAGTTTGGTACGAGATCGAGAGTGAATGTTTTAGACTGAGTTTTTTTTTGCTCCATGTTTTTTTCCTGGTAGGGTATGTACCTCTTGAAGGGTTACCTTGGGACATCTGTAGCATCTGGGATGCAAGTGCTCAACGCTCAGAATTGGGACTAGGGTTGGGAAAGGATTGTACTTTTTTGAGTTAGGTTAGGGGCCCTAGTTTGCAGTCTTAGACAAGCATAGCCTATAAATTTAATTTGTATTGCGAGCATGCATTAAACATTTAGAGGATAACTTGATTTTGATAGGATAATAATGGGAAAATGGTTTTACATATACCTATATCTTCAACGACTACGCTTATGAGCAGTATGTAACTATTTTACCACACTATCTGAGGCTATTTTCTCGTATTCACTGTGATTTCTGGGCTTGCCTATAGGACGACAATTGGATCTTTTGAGACTGGACTTTTTGCTGATATAAATGTACTTGGCTTTCTAGTGAGATATGTTATATGGGTTGAGCTTGAGTTTTATCCTCTTGGCCCTGAGGATGATGGCATATAAAGCCTTTTTATATGGATTATGTATGTAGGATTGGATCCCTCCACGAACCTTCCGACATGGGTCACCATGCCTGGGGTATGTTGCATCGCCAGAGGAGGGGTATAATGGGGAGATTAGGGAAATATATGGTATTCTTCTTCTTCTTCTTCTTCTTCTTCTTCTTCTTCTTCTTCTTCTTCTTCTTCTATTTATTTTTTGTTTCTTATTACTATCCCATTGCTACTTTCTCTGGCCAGGATCAAGCTTGTCTACAGGTAAGTGGTAGACATCATCACAATGGGGTTATCAGATCGTGACAGAGTGGTATCAGTGCTCTAGGTTCATAGGATCTCTAGCTGTAGGAGAAGGAGTCTTGTAGAGTCCCACGGATTGGTGCGTAGAGGTCCGTGTCCTATTTTCGGGAAGCTTCAAGGCTCTTTTATAGGGTTGATTCTCATTGATTCTTTCGTTTGAGGTATTCACTATTTTCTTGGTTACTTATTTTTGTTCATTCTTATGCAAATAGAACTCACGTGATTGACACCAGAGGATGATGATGCTCTCCCTCCTCCGTAGAGAGCTCTAGTTAGGGGTTGGGGTATAGGTAGAGCCCGTGGGAGTGGCCGGGCTAGAGTTGGGCAAGATGAGCCTTCATCTGTAGATATACTTCCTCCACAGATACCGCCACACTCAGATAATGCACTTAGAGATATGTGGCAGCATATGATGGCTATGTTTGGTAGGCCACCCATTGACGAGGGTCAAACTTCGGCTCAGGGAGCAACACAACATGCCTCAGCTCCTCCTTTCAGTGGGAACCAGTGGTAGCCATGGTTCCTCCTATACAGCCTTTTCTAGAGGTGCCACTAGTTCAACCATCGAGCCAGTCTCAACATGCAGTTCCAGTTATAACTTTTAAGGATCCGAAGATGCACGATCATTTTATGCATATGGGTTCTTCAAGAGTTTATGGAAACTCTAGCTAGGATCCACATGAGTTTATTACAAAGTATAAGGAGAGGCTGCAGAGTTTGGGCCTGAGAGACTTGTATGGGTTGATTTTATTGGGTTTCATTTATAGGGTCGGGCTAAGTCCTGGTGGAGGTAATATAGAGACTAGACCCTCAAGGTCTACATTGATGACATGGGACCAGTTAGTTTATGCTTTCAAGGCTTAGTATGTTGCCTGGAGTGTTCATGAAGATCTCAAGGCTCAGTTTATTAATTTACAGAAGGGGTCGATGATAGTTACAGAGTATGAGGCCTAATTTACATAGTATTTGAGACACAGGACTGCTATTATGTAGAAAGATGATAAGCGGATCCAATGTTTTGTAGCAGGGTTAATCCCAAAGTTATAGGCAGATGTACAATTATTACTAGCTTAGAGCAGCCTATTTTTAGCAGTTGTTTATCACAACCATAATATGGAGAGGCACCGTCTCTTGTCCCAAGGGGACGGCGAAAATAGACAACATCATTAGGGTGATTTTAGTGGGTCACAGTCCTTTGGGAGTTGGTATGATATATGTGGACCTTAGCAGCAACAACTCTATTAGTGGTAACAAGGGTAGCCTAGTAGGCTGGTTCAGGCCTTTCTACCATTAGCCACTAGTGTTTAGAAAAGTCATCCCGTAAGGGTGCATCTACAGGAATTCAGGGTCGTGATGGCTCAGTTAGTGGTCTTAGTCTAGGTAGAGGTCGTGGTTGTTTCAAGTGTGGTGAGATGGATCACTATGTCATAGATTGTCCATGGTGTTGGGCCATTCAGCTAGCAACTCAAATTGTCGAGCCCTTACAAACGGTATTACCACTGATTAGAGGTGGTCAGGCAGTGGGTCGAGTTAATTGTGGTGGGGGACAGAGAGATAAAGGTGGGGATAAAAGAGGAGGTTACCAGGAGCTGGGCGTCATTAGTTCTATGTCATAACTAATAGAGCCCAAGATGAGGCTCTGATACTGTAGTTACGGGTATGTTATTTTTTGGTCACCAGACAACTTTAGTATTATTTGACCATGGTTCTACATATTCTTGTGTCTGTTTACTTTGTGCCTCATTTGGGTGTTTTGTGTGGGCCTTTATCTATGCCCGTATGTGTGGCTACTCCAGTAGGTAAGCCTATTATGGTAGATCAGATTCACCAAGCTTGTGTTGTGATTGTACAGGGGTTGGACACTTGGGCTAATATTGTGACTATGGACATAATTAATTTTGATGTGATTCTGGGCATGGATTGGTTATCCCTTTATCATGCGGTCCTAGATTGTTTTTCCAAGACCGTAACTTTATCATATGTTTATGATGTGAGTGTTGACCCTCCTTTCCTTGAGTCTGTGCCCGTTGTCAGAGAGTTTCTTGATGTTGTTTTATGATTTACCCAGCCTCCCACCAGAGCATGTTGTTGATTTAACTATAGAAGTTGAGCTAGGTACGGGACCTATTTTTATTGCACCTTATTTAATGGCTCCATCAGAGCTCCGAGAGATTATTATTTAGAAATAGGATTTGGTTTCCCAAGGTTTTATTTGCCCTAGTACTTCTCCATGAAGTGATCCTGTATTATTTGTAAAGAAGAAAGACAGGACTATGTACATATGTATTGATTATAGGAAGTTGAATAAAGTTACCATCAAGAACCAGTATCCTTTGTCGCAGATTGATGACATAATGACATCTTCATGGTACGTAGTGTTCTCAAAGATTGATTTGCAATCGGGTTATCATAAGCTATGCATTCAAACTGGATATACCTTAAAGAATGCTTTTTAGACTCTATATGGCATTATGAGTTCTTGGTTATGTCATTTGGACTGACTAATGCCCCATTTTCATTTACGGATTATGACCAGAGTGTTCAGGCCGTATCTTGAATCTTTTGTGATTATGTTTATTGATGATATCCTGGTTTATTCCCAGAGTCGAGAGCAGCACGAGGAGCATTTGAGGATTGTACTTTAGACTTTGAGGACTGAGCAGTTGCATGCTAAGTTATTGTACTGTGCCTTTTGGCTAGATTCAGTTGCATTCATAGGGGCATATTTTTTCATCAACCAGTATCAGTGTTTATCCAGTGAAGGTATTAGTTGTTGGTCGTGACCTACCACCCCCTCTGAGGTTCATAAATTTGTTAGGTTGGCTGGTTATTATGGATGATTCATACAGGATTTTTCATCTATATAGATCCTAGGAGCAGATTGACCTGAAAAGATGTTCCCATTCGGTGGTGCTAGGATTGTGAGTCCAACATTCTGAGGCTCGAGGAGTTTCTTACTTCTACACCAGCGTTGACACTTTCGGTTGAGGGACTGGCTTATATTATTTATTATGATGCCTCTGGTACTGGGTTGGGTTGTGTTTTGATGCTGCAGGGCAAAGTTATTACTTATGCCTCATGTCATTTATAGACTCATGAGCTCGACTACCTTACCCATGAGCTAGTGTTGGCGGCAGTAGTCTTTGCACTCAGGATTTAGAG
Source organism: Withania somnifera (assembly GCA_039654485.1). NCBI lineage: Eukaryota > Viridiplantae > Streptophyta > Magnoliopsida > Solanales > Solanaceae > Withania > Withania somnifera. Next base: position 3,113 of record JBDJHY010141276.1, on the reverse strand, counting down.
GCATTATCTTTATGGGGTTCATTGCAAGATTTTCAACGATCACCGCAACTTTCAGTACATTTTGAGCCAGAGGGAGCTCAATCTTAGGTAGAGAAGATAGATCAAGCTCCTGAAGTATAATGACATCAGCATCCTATATCATCCTAGTAGAGCAAATGTAGTTGCAGATGCTCTAAGTTGGAAGATTTGCTCTAAGTTGGAAGACAAATAGTATGTGTAGTTTGTCTTTTATCTCCTCTTTAGAGAAGTCGTTAGCCTTATATATTCAGTCATTGGCTAGCCGATTAGTCCTACTCTATTCAATCACATCTGAAAATTGGAATATGAGGATAGATCTTTAATTCATATTTGAGTGTTGGTTTTGAGGGATGATTACAACGGTGCATCTCTAGATTCTGATGGTATGCTGTTGATGGGCTATTGTATTTATGTTCCTAGGATAGATGACGTGATTTATACTATCCTTTGTGAAGCCTACTATACTTGATATTCCATACATTCGGGTATCATAAAGATGTTCAGAGATTTGAGGTAGCACTATTTGTGGAATCATCTAAGATCGGATGTTACCATGCTTGTTTATCGATGCTTAAATAGTCAACAGGTAAAGTTTGAGCATCACAAACTAGGTGGTTTGTTGCAATGACTCCCTATACTTGAATGGAAGTGGGAAAGATCACCATGGACTTCATTTTAAGACTCCCTCATACCTCCCGAGTTCATGATTGTATGGGTCATCGTGGATCAATTGACTAAATTTTCTCACTTTTTATCGACTTTTTCTTCTTAGGATGCCAAGAGACTTGCAATGCTATACTTTAGGGAGGTTCTCCAATTGCATAGGGTGCCTATTTTATCATATCAGATAGAAGTACACAGTTCACTTCTCAATTCTAGAAGATAGAGCAGTGCGAGATGGGTACTGAGGTAGCTCTAAGCACGACTTTCCACCCATCAACAGACAGTCAGTCCTAGCAGACCACACAAGTACTCCATGATATATTGTGGGCTTTTGTTTTTTATATTAAGGGTACATCGGATCAACACTTGGCTTTAGCAATGTTTTCTTATAATAAAAACTACCATTCAAGACTTTTGATAGCACCATTTGAGGCTTTGTACGGTACGCGTTGTAGATATTTAATTGGTTGGTTCATAGCATTGATATTTTGCCTCATATTTCTGACCTGATCTGTGATGCTACAGAGGGAGTTTGGGTCATTCAGGATAGACTATGGATAGCACAGAGCTATCAAAAAAGTTATACTGATTGTAGTCTCCAACCTCTGGAGTTCGGTATCAGGAATATGGTATTCTTACAGGTGTCTTCTATGAAAGGTGTTATGAGGTTTTGTCGGAGGTGCAAGCTTAGCCCTATATTTATTGGGACCTACTTGGTTATAGAAAGGATGGATGAAGTTTCTTACAAATTAGCCTTACCTCCTGAGTTAGTTGTCGTTCACCCACTGTTTCATATATCCATGACTCGTCAGTATATGTCAGACCCTTCCTATGTACTCTATTCTGAGTCAGTTCAACTGGACGACCATTTTACTTATGTTGAGCTTCTTGAGGGAATCATTGGTAGAGATTTCAGACGGCTTAAGTCCAGAGATATTCGCATTGTGGGGATTTATTGGACTTACCACTCTGCTGAAGAGACTACCTGGGAGACAGAGAGGGATATGCGAGCCCAGTACCTTCATCGTTTTGATTTTCAGGTAATTTTTTCTTTCTTAACTTTTGCAGATGAAAGTTCCTTTAGTGGGGGATACTGTAATGACCCTCATGGTCATTTTTGTATTTTCATAGTTTTTTTGGAGTTATAAATTTAGGGATTTGGAAATTCAAGAATACATTCTTCGAAAGCATGTTCAAAATTTAAATCTAACAGTTCCGTTGGCTCTGGAACATGGATTTTAGTCTAGGTATACCCTTGTTCAAATCTCAAGGCATATGATTGTGTGTTATTTAGTTTAACGGGATAATAATTAGACCGTGTTTATTTTTATATAATAATTACATCTTTTCTTTAATACAAATAAAATATATTTTAAGTCTTTTTAAGGTTAATTATGACATAAATTCTCGAATAATGTAGTCTCATATTTATTTGTTTTATAAGGAATTACAAAGTTATTAATATTTTAAACGATTATAAAGAGTCTAGTTAGATTGAGAATAGTATTATTTCAAGAGGTAGGTATTACTAGAAATATTATTCTATTAATTTTGGTATACATAAAAAGTTATAATTATTTTATAATGAGTCAATGAAATACCTGAATATAGTTTATTTTATATATTTTATATAATTATATATAAGTGTGGCAGTTAAGAAGATTAAAAAGGAAGAAATATTGCTTCATTTGAAAATAAGGAAAGAACAAAGAAATATAAGAAAGAAAAGAAAGGAAGAAGAAAGAAAGGAAAGAAAGAATGTGGAAGGAAGAAAAAATGAAACAAGGAATTCCACATAACTTCTTCCTTAAGTACTTCATTGTAGCGTCTTTTAAATTATAGTCTTTTAGGTAGGCTACAGTCCATTTTCTTCAAATCGGGGCTGGAATGATTATTCGGGCCTCGATATGCTTATTCTTTCGGCCTATGGCCTTTCAACTGGATTGTAGCTTAACTAGTTACCTTGGGGCTATACTTCTCTGCCAGTTGTCTCACGCTGACTCTGGATTGTAGTGTCTTAGGGAGGATAACACATTTGATGCGTATTTCATACACGTACTATGGACCATAGTGAGGTCGTGAAGGGGATTAAACAAGTGATTAGAGCTTAGTAGCTATCCCCTGATTTAGTTTGCTGGCTTTGGAGTCTATCTAGGTAGGCTGCTTTATTGTGTCCTACATGTGCTGTTGATTGTGATTAGAATAAGGTTTGTCCTTTCGGACCTAGATAGACAGTTAATATTTCACTATTTTTTTGGTGGCCCATTTGATGATAGTGTTCCATAGTTCGGTACGAGCTCGAGATTGAATGTTTTAGATGACCAGTAGTAGCTCTATGTTCTTCTTCTCGATAGCAGTGTGTAATTGGCCCTTGACAGGTGCCCTTAGGATATCTGTAGCTTTGTATGGCAAGCGTTGCAGATCGCATATTG
>JBDJHY010141256.1:0-13191 GCA_039654485.1 Withania somnifera | reverse complement strand
GCATCAGGAGTCCAATTCTAACAAACCCAAAGCCTATTTTGGGTGGAGAGCACACCACAGAGTATTAAACGACTAGAATTCAAGAATTAAATAATAATTCAATTGGGAAATAAGGATAGACCAGCTATACTCAATAAGGTTTTTAACAATGCTGAACAATTACCATTTCCATGGGAAAACGAAAAAGAAAATGACTTACTAGTGCAAGGGTAGACAAGGTTGATCTTGGGGAAGGACTTCCCTTCAATTTAGGTGAGTTCTAGAACTCAACAGCATCCTGGAAGGAGAAGAACGGAAATGGAAAATTAGGGGAAAGTGATCTAAAAATTTGAGGTTGGGGTTTATATACTTCCAATCCCTTGCTCACGCTACCGCGTGGGCTATGCCCCAAGAGTGAGATTCGGCTAGGCCGAATTTTCTACAAAACAACCCAACTCAAAACAAAAATCATAAGACACAGAATTAAGGTCCATCTAGAACAAAGTCGATATTCCAAAGGTAATGGAACTATTGGAATTCGATTCCGAGCACATTTCCTACTATTTCACTCATAAGTTCCACTGTTTTAAAATTGAAACTTCAAAATAGGAAAACTACGATAACAAGCAAACGAGTCACTAGGGTACCGAGCTACCGATCCCAGCAGGTCTTAAACGACTTGGGGAAACTACCAAACAGCTCTAAACACAGGAAAAGATGAAAATCAAGGAAATAACCGAGCGGGTCATTACATGTTTTCATAACCTAAATAAGTAGAAATAAATTCTATAAGGGATTCCTTTTCCCAAATAAATTATACTTTTATTTCTCACTATTTGGTACTCTTAGATATTCCTAAGAACTTCTAATAGTGAGTCTTCTTGAGCTTTGTAACTTTCACCAGGGCCTTTTAATTCTTTGGTATCTTTGTAAATCTAGTATCTTTGATATTGTGATTGCAAACCACCTATGGAAAGAGTTGATGTAGTAAGACTTTATTCCATCTTCCTTGGTACATGAGCTATTTTACATATTCAATATTAAGATTAGTAGAGTAATTCATTGGTAACTCCTAATTAAGGTCTCGTAGCTGAGTCCAATTATTAAACAATATTCCCACACTTTGGATCTCACCATATCTCTTAATTTATACAATCCCTAGACTGAGTCATCATCTTTTATGTTTGGGAACCTCATATCCATTCTACTAGCTATGGTCTATGCCTTTTTCAATACTTATTCCATATGAACGTACTTCACATAGTTGTAATCTCCACCATAACTTCGCATATAAGGTTATGGATATATTAAAAATGGATCTAAATCCTTGTACCTATTCCTTCTCTGATAGCAAATTTCAAACCAAAAAATCCAGTGTCTGTTCCTCAAACTTCTTTGAAATTCCATTGAAATATAGAGAAGACTCCATAAAGATCATGAATAACACAATTTAGAGGAATAATGGCCGATAACTGATAGATTAGAATACTCTGCAGAGCATTGTTAATCAATAAAAACTTACCTCCAAAAGATAATAACTTTCCTTTCTAGGCTCGCAGTTTTTTTGGTACGTTCTTTATTAGCTCTACAAAATGGGTTTTCATTTTTTGAGTATGTCCAGTTGGAAAAACTAGCTATTTTAATGGAAATTTTCCTCTTGGAAAATGAGTACCATCCTCAACCAGTTGTATGCCAGTCTGTACAACCTTTTTTTTTTCTGCAAAACTTTATATTCCTTGCCAGTTGTTGAGATCTGAGTAGTAGCTTCCAAGCTAGGCAAATCAATTAGATCACTGGGAAAACTGGGTTTTTTCGGGTGAGTTGAGGTGATATAAAGAGAAAAAAGTTATAGGGGATGTAAGAAAGAGTACCTGGCTAACCATGGAAGACTGACTAGGGGCAAGAGTAGTCACAGAATGTGATTTAAGGTTTTTTGGTATTCTAAGGAGCTAAACATAGAAGATATTATGTAAGATATTTAATATAAATACACGAGTATATTTACATTTACCCCCAAAATGAATTGTTAGTTATCTTTTCTTATTTCAAATTTCTAACTTATTTTCCACATGATTTATGGTATACTAGTGTTAGTAATAAATTATGTGTTTTACCTTTTCAAATAAGTGGAAAGGATAATGAATGAAATATATGTTCATCAAATGGAGTAAATTCTATTAATGCAAGCTTTTCCTGGAGTAAATTCTATTATTTTATGGCAATAAGCATCAAAACATATGGTTAAAGTTTCTACTCACAGTACTCGTATTGAAATGCCAAATTCGTCACCTCAAGTAACTAGTACGACTTCCTTCAATCAATCTATAATCACATCATATTGATTTTGTGTTAATTCCTTTGGTTTTGGAATCTCTTAAAAAAGTTATTCTCTTCTATAAAGTAAAATTATTTTTTCTACCTTACCCCTAATAAAATATCATGAAATAAGTAGTTATTAGTTGTTTAGGTCGATATAAAATTTCATTTGTTTAAATAAGAGAAAAATTTAAAGAAAAAAATTAATTTTATTTTTAATTTAAATGTTATCATGAAGAAAGAGTGATAAATCTATAAAAACATTTCGATTAGGATTGTATTTGAACTCAAGCATTATATAAAACATCATCTTTTATTCATATTTACAGGTTATCATAGAATCTTTTATGGGTGCGCAATTAGCATACTGTTAGAAACTTTTTAATTTATTCTAAATTTATCATCTATTATATTTGTCCTTATTAGAAAATCATATGTATTCACTCTTTAGATTTAGTAGAGCTCCAAAGGTGGGATCAGATGCCCTCCACGTGTTAAGATCCCATAAAATATTTAGATTTATTTGTTCACTTTTGTTTCATGATCCAAATCTGATCATCTTGGCACCTATTTCAAATCCTATGAAAGGTAAGTCAACCCTTAAGAACAACAAAATAATGCAAAAGATAAATAGTTTAAGCGAGAAAACAGAAATATGCTAAATATACAACATAAAAAAGATAAAATCTGGTTGTCACTAGTACTAACCTCTAATTTATGAAACTTAAAGTAAATATAAGATAGTCTAAGAGTAATTGAATGAAAATACAAAAAAAAAAGATAAGCACAAGGATTACTCAAGGATACTGTGAAACAATAACAGATGCCTCTAATCACCCTCTAGAAGGGCCTTGAACTCTGCCTTCGATGATAAGTTATGTAGATTTAGGTCTATAACTGACATAAAAATGTGCAAAAGAGAAAAGTGAGTAAGAATCCACGCGTACACAATAATATCCATGGATGACTCTAATTCTAAGCGATTAAAAGGAACCCCTAACTACAGCAATCCCTTATGCAACTGTATAACTAGCAATCAAGAAAACCACATGTGGACAAGCAGATTTAAACAAAAAATGATATAATATGAATCAAATAAATCAATAAAATAGTAATAATCAGTTAAACCACTAATTATCAGATATTTCATATAGAAAAAACAATCTCAAAGCAACCAACAATGGCAACAAGTATCGAAATTTACAATTAAGTCAGTCAATTGTATCAAAATTAGATACAACAACAACAACAACAATAATAAGTCAATCTCTACCTCACAAGTCAAGTGCAAAGAATAACAATGATAATGTGCATGTCATTCCTATTTGTACAAATCCACTACTTTGTATGATTAGCTAGGACCCTTAGGAGGCTTGCCAAGCCTATGCACTGCAGAGTATAAACTTTGGACCCCCTACAAGATATGGGGGTTGTCCGACAAAAATATCAGACTTTCTAGAAAAAATTTAGAATCACATTAATGGTATAAACCTTGACATCATTTTAACTCCACTCAGTATATCACAATTACAACACAAGATCAACAACAATCTCAAACTCGTCACAATTTAATGAATCTTTCAAGAATAAATCCATCTAGACATAATAATTAGGATAAAAAAATCCTCAAGACATATAAGCTCAACAAATTGGGGATCAACCCCTAAATCTAACCATCATCAAATAATAATTCACCAAAACCAAGAGAAATAATTAATTTATTGCCTCTTTCTTAGTTGAGACCCTTAATAGATACACCGATAATGAAATAGATGCTTTCAATCTTGTGTATATAATACCTATAATTTTCATTAATACCTTTGTAGTTTAATAGCACACAAACATCTAACCATTTCAAAAAGTCTAAGAAACCCTCAATGTGCTTTATTAGAAGCTCAAACAGTCAAATTGATACTTTTCCCTTTCAGATAGATTTTATACAAGCCCAATCTGGAAAATATGAATTTTAGATAAGAAAATAAATCTATAGACACCCATATTGCTATATTAGTCATTTCAAAAACTGAAACCCAAGCCTTAAGGAAAAAACTGCAATTTGACTTTAAAATCTCATTGAAATTCAAGTTAGAACCGACCTTTAATACCTCAAATTATCTTTTTCAAAGATTCGATAAAAAATCCCCAAATTTCAATTTGAAAATCTAGTATTTGAAGATGAGATCATGAATAAAGCATTGAAAAATATTAAAAATGGATTTAGAATCCTACCTAATGAAGATTTATTAAAAAAAAACTTTTTGAATCTTCTAAAATCGGGTTTCCAAGCACCACAAATTGAGCTAAAAAATGAAAGTGAATGAGGTAAAGTTACTGTTTATGACATAGTAATATTGCACATGTAAAATTACACTGGAGTAGAATCCACATATTTTTGAACTATCGTAGGAGCAGAAAATAATGAAAGAGAAGGTTTACTACTATGGATAAGGCTCTACAAGAGGGATAAGACCTGAAGTCATTAATTTAATAGAATCAACCCAAATATTATCAATGTAGATCTACAAGAGCCTGTAATACCCCATTCTTGGACTAGCCTCTAAACTCTAAATATCATCCTAGAAAGCAAAACTAAAAGAAAATTACTCCCAGGTCTGCACGAGTTAGGACCATGACTTTTGAAGTTGCACTTCAAGAGTCGTGCTATTTAATTATGGGAACTAGGGAACACTTAGTAAAATTTTGAAATCTATTCCTCAGGATCACGATTCATGCCATTGTTGTGGGATCCAAGCCACATTCTAGTAGAAAGTACACATGCTACGAGAGCATTTCACAAGTCATGAATTGATGGACCACGACTAGCGGTGCCAATTCATAGGATGGACTATATCATTCTAAGAGCATATCTTCACTCCATGAACACACTTCACAAGTCGTGAAGTAATGGACCATGACTCATTAAGTCCACTTATGGTGTTCTATAACTGGTTTCCATGTTATTTTAGTTTCTTATCCAATAATATTTTGGACTTCTATTATGTCCTATTAACCTCAAAAAGATGTTTTAACCCCACTGAACCATTATTATAACTATTAAAATCTAATTTCCTTAGTTTATTTTACACTTAGAAACTTTCTAACATGAAAAGATAATAGATAACAAGCATAGAAGTTCAAGCCTAAGGTTCAAGTTCTTTAAAGTCCAACAGAGATTCTCACTTCAATTCAGGTATGGGGGTTGAATGAAAGTGTCCTTTGACTCTCAGTCACAAAACTTTAGATTTTCAAACAATAATATGGTATGCCTAATCTAGGGTTCAAACGAAAGGTTTATGATCTTTATGAAAATTACCCTAATATCTTAAACTATGAAAGACTTTCATGGTTTAATAACTGTATCATAATCCCTACATGATGTCCATGAATTATCATTTTCAAACATGCTTTAATAAGTCTAATATAATAATTACAAGAAATCATAGTTTTATCATGTTAAAACTAGTAAAATTATGTTATGATTTTTTTACATGGATTTATAAATTTTACATGAATATATCAAGATTCATGAAAATAATATGAGGCTAATATGACAAGAAAACAAAGGAGCTCTAAATAAATTATGTTTAAGCTCTGTGCATCTAGATGTGTCCTTTACTAAGCCTTATTACAATTATGAGGATTATCTATGTTTTGGGAGGATTATATTGTACCGAGTGGATTGAGTGTGTACTTGTTAGAGAAGGGTGATACTCACTTATAGTCACTTAGTTTTGGATCCTTAACTAAAATTACCTCATTAGTTCTAGCTGTGGCGAACTAAGGTGAGTTTTTTCCAGTGTGGGTTAGTACGCTTAACCTTTTTCAGTGCACTAAACTCCATATAGCTCATACTGTGGTTTATGTCCATTAATAGAAACTCCCACCTCATGAACCATGATTTACTTTATATGTTCTAAACTTGGTTCATGACGTACATTTTCAGTTTATTAAACTTTCAGATTTTACAGCCCTTTTATGATTTTTTTTATTCATATTTCTACTTACCATGGTATCTATGCATACACTCCTATACCAGTATATTCTATGTATTGACCCCATTAGTGGCTGCCTCTTTTTATTAGTATAAAGATACAAGTATCCCATCTTATAGCGTGGTCAGTAGCAACCGAGTCCAAAGAAGCTTGTTGAGTCCTCATAGTATTAGGGATCAAAGTTGTTCTCATTTATGATTCTTTTATTTTTAGTTTTATAATTAGAGCCAACTAGGGCTTTTTCTTAGCGGATCACCTTAGTCTAGTAGAGATTTAGAAAATACATGTTAGTAGACTAAAAGTCTTGTTATGTTTTCTCTAGTTGTTGTCCCCTGACATTAATCCTTAAGTGTTAATAAGATATTCTTTCTTGTTTATCCTTGTTATGTCTTTATATTCTTCTAATGTACGTTTGTTATGACCAGGTACAAGTAAGGGATTTTTTGGGCTCACCTGTCAGTCCTAAGTGCCATGTTACATCGAGATGATATCCTCGGAGCATATGATATTTTGTACTAGATCTTATAGTTCAAGTGTACTAGTGAATGTTTTAGACTGTGTTTAGTAGAGTCTCTATTATGGGTATGTAGTGTGCCACACTTATACATAAAGGCTACCTAATGTTTAGGAAGGAAGTCTTGCTTCTTTCATGTTTTCTCTCATGTTATAGAGTCTATCTTAACTATCCCCTAATTCGTGATCTATCTCTTTAGATCATCATTCCTCCTTGCATATAACCCTCTCGTCATATAATTCCTCCTTGCATATAACCCTCTCGTCATCCTAAAAACTTTAAATTCTTATTGGAGACATTAGTAACTCCAGACTTATGAAATATGCTCGACAAATAGAGAAGGAGAAGTTGAGAGAAAGGGAGAGTCAGAATAAGTGGTCTAGGTTTAATCAGTTTGGTAAGAATTAGTAGTACGGCTACGGTGGAGGATACATAACTTCTTATCAGTATATTTTTTAGCATCAGTTCTCTTTTCAACTAGTGTACCATATCCCACATCTTGGCCTCATCAGTTTAAGAAAGAGAAGCTCTCTGGGGATAAGTCTCAGGGAAATTCTTCAACTAACACATGACTTTTAACACTTGCACCCAGTATGGGAAGAATCACCCATGAAATATTTGTCAGGTAGGATGGGTTTTTTGGTTGTGGCTAGCTGGGTCACTGAGTGAAGGACTTTCAAGTTTCTTGAAAGGGAACCAGAATTCATGAAAATCTTAGTCTTATACATCAGCATCTATCTTGGACCATAGTAATCAACAGGGAGTGACTTCAGGTATCAGTGGTGCAGTAGGGTCTTGCCAGGACTAAAAAGAGTCACCAGACATGGCCTGGTATGTTTTCAGTTTTCTCTAGTGAAAGCTTTATATTGTTAGATCTAGAGGATACCTTGTCTTTTGTTACTCCCTGTATCAGGCTGATGTTTAGGGTTATCCTTATTCATCTTTCATAGTTTCTTTTAGTCCTTACTCCAGTCGGTGATTCCATAGTAGTTGAAAGGATCTATCAAAATTTCCCAACTTTAATTCTTGGGAAAGTCACTTCAGCTGACCTGACAGTGTTATATATGGTGAATTTTGATGTCATCCTTAGCATGGAGTGGCTACACTCTTGCATTGCATTGGTTGACTACATAACCTAGATAGTCAAGTTCCAGTTTTCGAGTGAGTCAATTATGGAATGGGTTATAGTTCTCTCATTCCTAAGGGTCATTTCATTTCCTACTTTAAGGTAAGGAAAATAATATCAAAGGGTTGTATATACCATCTAGTAAGAGTTAAGGACTCTGAGTTCGAGACTCCCACTTGTCAGTTAATTTCTTTAGTTAGTGATTATCCTACATTATTTTTCGACAATATTCCTGGTATCCTTCTAGATTAGGATTGATTTTATGATACATATTCTTCATGATACTCATCTCATATCTATTCCTCATTATAGAATGGACCTAGATGAAAGAGCTCAAGGTGCAATTAGCTTATCTCTTAGACAAGGGGTTCATCAGGCCTAGAGTTTCACCTTGGGGAGTTTATGTCTTATTTGTGTGTAAAAAGGATAGTTCTCTTTAGTATGAGTATAGACTACCATCAGTTGAATGAGTTCACTATCAAGAATAAGTATCTTATTTCTAGAATCTATGATCTCCTAGACCAACTTCAGAGGGCTAATTACTTTTCCAAGATAGATCTAAGGTTGGATTACCATCAGCTCAAAGTCAAGGAGTGTGACATTCTGAATACTACCTTTTGGACTAGGTATGGTGATTTTAATTATTTAGCCATTATGAATAGAGTGTTCAAGCCTTATCTTGGATTTTTCATGATAGTATTCACCGATGATATCTTGGCCTACTTTAAGAGTGAGGAAGATTGTTCTGCTCACCTTTAAATAGTTCTTAGACCTTTCTGGATCATCAACTATATGTTAAGTTTTTCAAGTGTGAATTCTGGCTGAAATCATTAGCTTTGCTTGGCCATGTTATTTCTAGAGAGGGTATCCAGGTTGATTCTCAAATGATAGATATTCTAAAGAATTATCCTAGACCCACCTATCTAACTGAGATGGGGAGTTTATTAGTCTTAAATGGTTACTATTAGAGATTCAAAGAAGGCTTTCATCTTTACCTTCTCCACTTAACAAATTGACCCAGAAGTATGTCAAGTTTGAATGGTCTATTCATTGTAAGGAGAGTTTTAGAATTGAATGATAAATTAAATTTGACTCTAGTGTTGACCCTTCTAGAGGGTAATAAGGGGTTCATGGATTATTTTGAGGCTTCTTGGGTTTTTCTAGGTTGTCTTATACAGAACGGAAAGGTTATAGCCTATGCTTCTCGATAACTCAAGGTCCATTAGAAGAATTACCTGACTCATCACCTAGACCTTGCTATTATTGTTTTTTTCTATGAAAATATAGAGGAAAAACTTGTATGGAAATCATTTTTTTTCTTACACGGATCACCAGAGTCTAATGTATGTATGTTAAATGGTACAATTTATTCAGTTTTAAGAATTCTATGTCTTGAACTTGGTCTAGTCATAAGGAGATGAATCTTCATTAAGGATATGGTTAGAACTGCTAAAAGATTATGGCATGAGAATTCTTTATCACCATGGTAAGGAAAATATTGTTAATAATGCTCATAGTAGACTCTCCATAGGGGTTTAGCGTATGTTAAGAAGGGAAAAAGTAAGTTGCAAGAGGTCTACACTAGCTTGCATAATTAGGTGTCCTATTAGTTGATATTGATGGTAGTTTAGTAGTTCATAATACATCTGGGTCTTCCTTAATTGAAGGGGTAAAAGAAAAAAAAATGATAGTTATCTAGTTTTGTCTTATTTGAAGGATGATATTAGCATACAAAAGGTGCAAAGTTTCTCTAGGGGGAGATAGGGTGATTCATTAGTAAGTCCAGTTATATGTTCTAGATATTGATGGTTAGAATAAAATGATCCTTCAGAGGCTCATAGTCTAGTTAATCCATTCATATGGGTGCTACCTAAATGTATAGAGACTTGAAAGATGTTTACTGGTGGAATGGAATGAAAAGGTACATAGTTGAATATATGGTTAAGTGTCTAAATTTCCAGTAAGTGAAACTCAAACATCAGAAAACAGAAGGTGGGGTGTAGATGTTCAAAATTCCTACTTGGAAGTAGGACAATATTAATATAGAATTCAACACTGGTTTACCGCATAATAAGAAGCAACATGAGTAAATTTGGGTGATTATAGATATGATGACCAAATTAGTCCATTTCATAACTATTAACAATAGAGAACTATGACAAATTGTACCTTCAGAAGATTTTTCATATTCATGGTGTTGCTCTTGACCATGATATCTGATAAGGGTACTCAGTTTAATTTGTAGTTCTGAAGATTATTTCAATAAAGTTTAGGTTCTTAGGTTCATCTCAACATAACCTTTTATCCACAAATAGATGGTTAGGTTAAACAGACCATCCAGACTCTAGAGGATATGTTAAGATCCTGCATGCTTGATTTCAAGGGTAGTTGGGATGACCACCTTTATTTAATTTATTTTTCATATAGTAATAGCTATCACTCCGATATTCAAATGGCTCCATTTGAAGCCGTATATGTGAGGAGGTGTAGTTTTCTCGTTGGATGGTTTAAGGATGCTGATAGAGCTTTGATTTGTCTAGATTTAGTTCTTGAGGCTACTCAGGAGGTTTAACTTATTTTGAATGGTTGAAGATAACTAAGAATATACAAAAGTCATATACTTATGTTAGGAGGAGAGAGTTGGAGGTTGATATGGATGACTCTGTGTATTTTATGGTTTCACCCATGAAGAGTGTGATGCGGTTAGGGAAGAAGGAGAAGCTCAGTCTCTGTTATGTTTCTCCATATCAGATTTTTAGGAAAATAGGCCAAGTGGCCTATGAGTTGGAACTTTTGACTGAGTTTTCATCATTCAATCCATTATTCCATGTTTCTATCTTAATGAAGTGTTTGAGTGATACATCATTGGTTGTTCTTGTTGAAAGAGTAGCTATCACCGATAGCCTTGCCTATAAAGATGTGCCCATTTGGATTCTAGACAGACAAGGTTGCAGACTTCAAGATAGGAAAGTGGATTCAGTTGAAGTGTTGTGGTGGAATTAGGCAGGTGAAGGTGCTATATATGAGGCAGAAGTTGATATAAAGAAGAGATAACTCTAATGGTTCCTTCCATATCCGGTTTAGTTTAAGGTAACTACTTCAGAATATAGCTTTTCCCTTTAGTTTCCTAATCAAATTAGCTATGTATAATTCTACATATGTGCCTCCATGATAAGTATGTTCATGTCCTATTTAGTTTCAATTTAAGATTTAGAATCATGTCCAAGATTTAGTACAATACTTATGTTCATTATAAGTACTGAGTTAGCTTTTCACCCTAGTCTAATTTAGCTCAAAATTCAAATCTATCTATTATTCGAAGAAGAATGATCCCAAGGGGAAGATATTTTAATACCCCATTCTTGTACTAGCCTATAATCTCTAAATATCAGCTTAGAAACCAAAACCAGAAGAAAGTTGTTCCTAGGTCCCTACAAGTTTGGACCACGGCTTGTGAAGTTGCACTTCATGAGTCATATTGTTGAATTATGGGAACTGAGAAACAATTTGTCAAATTCTAAAATGTATTCCTCAGCATCACGAGGCATACCATCAATCAGGGTATGCAAGACCACGAATTATGGGATGCACTCATTGGATCCAAGCCATATTACAGTAGAAAATCCCTATGCCACGAGAACATCTCATGAGTTGTAAAGTAATGGACACGACTTGTGGTTCCAACTCTTGGGATGGTCTATGACATTATAGTAGCTGATCTTCACTCCACGAATATACTTTTTGATTCATAAAGTGATGGACCATGACTCCTAATATCCAACTGTGGTAACCAACAATTGTTTTCAAGGTTATTTTAGTTTCTTATTGAAGGATAGTTTGTACATTTCCTATTATGTATTAACCTCCAACCAGGAATTTTATCCCATTATATCCCTAGTGTAAATATTAAAACCTTATTTTCTTAGTTTAGTTTACACTTAGAAATGTCCTAACAAAAAGATAGTACAAGCATAGAAGTTCAAGCCTAGGGTTCAACTTATTCAAGGGTCCAATCAAGATTCTCACTTCAATTTAGGCATGTGGGTATAATGAGAGTTTCCTTTCACTCTTATGCCCAATACATTAGATTTTCAAACAAGATTATGGTTTGTTTAATCTAGGGTTCAAATCCTAAGGTTTATGATCTTTATGTACATTCCTAATGTCATAAACTATGCAAGATTTACATGTTTAATGCTTATATCATGATCCTTAATTGCTTTCCATGAATTATCATTTTTAGGCATGCTTTTTAACTTTTTTAATGTTTTATAATAAGAAATCATGGTTTTAACATATTGATACAAGTGAAATTGTGCTATGATCTTTTGACATGGATTTATAAATTTTAGATTAATATTTCATGCTTCATGAAACTAGTATGATGAAAATACGAAAATAAAATTGAGCAACTCTAGGTCAATTATGTTTCAAGATTCGGTGCTAGATATGTTTTTTTCTACTCCTTATTATGAATGATCATTATTCATATTTTTAGAGGATTATTACACCGTGTGGACTGAGTATGTAGTTGTTAAGGATGGTTATACCCACTTATAGTTCAATAACTATGTAGCCACCACAAGTTTTACTTTTATGACTTAGTTTTGGATCCTTTACTAAAATTACATGATTAGTTCTAGATATGGATGGACAGGGAGAACCTTTTCCTAGTGTGGGTTTAGTACACTGGATCTTTTAAAGCAAGTGCAGTGAACTATATTTGTGAAAAGATTGGAAGATCTTGCTAGGGATCCTTTTTTCCTTTTGAATGAATCTAGAACCTCAATTAGCAGATTCATTAGAAACCTTTCTCGGAAGACTCAATTCAATATAAAATCCTAGTACATAATCATTGATAGAATCATTCCTGAAATGAACTCCATATAACTCATAGTGTGGTTTCTATCGGTTAACAACAACTCACACCTCATAGCTTATGTTTTAAAACTAAAGTTGATGTATTGGCCCAAATAAATAATGATTTACTTTAAATGTTTAGAACTTGGTTCACAATCACATTTTTGGTTTATTATAAATGTTTGGGTTCTTGGACCATGTTTTTAGGTTAATGATATGATTTCTATCCATTTTCATGACTTCATTTTCATATTGCTACTTATTTTGGTGACATAACCTAATATTGGTTCATGATGGTTCCTACAACCAACATAGAGGGAAGCCTATCCCTGTCATGACCCAACTTCTCGGAGTCATGATGGCACCTACTATCCACCCAGTAGGAGAACCAAACCCTATAGTCC
>JBDJHY010141246.1:0-13192 GCA_039654485.1 Withania somnifera | reverse complement strand
TGCTAATTTATCGGCCATTTGGACTAATAAATTGGTACCCGTCGATGGGTCACATTTCTAGGCAATGCCGATATATCAGTGCTTTTGACAAATAAATTGGTCACCTGCTAAGTCTTCAAAAATGATAGGGTGTTGATTTAGCGACACTATGACCGATACAATTAATTTAAGGGTCCTTTACCAAGCTTTCTCACATCATTCTTGCTCAACCCTTCTTTATTTTCCCTCATCCCTTTTACTCAAATTCGACCTAAATCAAGTTTGAATAAGTAATTGTTGTGCTAGCATCTTAGGAGTCATTTCTCCATTGTTCCCTCATCGATTAGGTAAGTTCTTCCCCAAAAGATTCCCTCTTTAGCTTTAATGGTAGGTTTTGAATTTTAGCTTGATTCTAGAGTTTTATTCTATTCCCGGATGGGTTGGTATTGTTTTAGCATTAGATAGCTATTGTGGGCATTGTTACTCACTTTTCTAATACGTTCTCATTCATTTTTTGTCGTGTTCTCTAGTTGTATATTTTTCCTTATAGAGAAAAACATTTCTTGGCCAATTTAGGAACTTCTGGTGGTCTAATGAGCTTAAACTCAACCCATTCATTCCTTGAGATAAGGCCTTACTGTCGGTGATTTTGGTCTATTTTTTCAGGATGTAAGGCCCACAGGCCAGTTTTTATGCCTGTTTTTTAACACGGTTTGCAATTTTCAATATGGGTCTTGTTCTTCATATTTTAATCCCTATAATGTTTATTTGATAGTTTCGGGTGATTTCTCATGCGTTTGGAGCTCCAGGTCTGTGTTGCGTACATTACGAGAATTCTCGCTAGCACCCAGGTAGGCTAGGTTTACTTTCTTTATAGACTGAGATACTATATAATGCTCATTGATATGGCTAGCTGTGTGGGTGGTTGTTAAGTTGACTGTCTCAATTTCGATAAATTATTACACCTGTACATTCTTTTAGGGGTCCCATATAGGGACGTAGTGGGTGTCAGTTATATGTGATTATCTCAGTTTTGCTGAGGGGGGTTCGGACCTTTTGTCTATGTTTGAGCCCTTATGCAAGTGAGTGAAATGAGTTCTTAGCTGGTGTCCTTTGGACGATTCTAGTCTGCTACTCCTCTTGTATTCAACTTTTTTACTTTAGTTGCACCGCGATCATGTATCTTTACATTTATTACAACTATTAGATTGGGCCTCGGGGTGTCCCAGGACTATGGTAGCTTTTATATTCTTAGTTAACCAATTAAAATTGCGGTTTTCTAGCTTAAAAAATAATGAAAACAGATATGTTCTTACTTATACTAATATGTATGACTCGACTACTCTGTGGTATTTCACTATTTTCAAGTATAATTGGAAGAGTTTTTAACTTCCACGGATGATGGATATACTACTACTCAGAGTGGTACTTTTAGCACTGATGGGGTGAGGACCCCTGAGATTTAATACTAAGTATCAGGGACCCCATGATTTGTCTTGGATTTGTCAATGATGGGGCGGGGACCCTTGAGATTCGGTACTAAGTGTTAGGGACCCCATGGTTTGGTTTGTTTTTGTATGATGGTGGGCGGACCCTTAAGATTTGGCATTAAGGGTCAGGGACCCCATGATTCAGTTTGGTTTGGCACTAATGAAATGGGGACCCCTTAGATTTTGTACTAAGGGTTAGAACCCCCCACGATTTGATTGGGTTTTGTCAAATATACTTTTCAAAAACCCTGATATGTTCATTCATGCATTATTTGTGCTCACAAGCTTAAATGGGGAGTCACAGTGGGTTTGTTATGTTGTTTATGCCTACCGATGGGATAGGGCATCAGTTCATTTTTGTGTGTTTATTTCCTGTTCTTTACTTATTTTCATTTTCACTTCACTTATTTTTACTTGTGGTATATTTATGGTTGTATCAGTATTGTCCTTAACTGGAGTAGATGTACGTTCCCTTTTCTTTGACTTTAGGTTGTATGGGTAGTGGTTAGTGCCCCTATGTGATGATCGTATCTCTGATTTCCTATATTGTTATGTACTTAGACCCAGTTTCTAGAAGTCACACTCTTGACTCTTTTCCCATTCATATATTAATAGTTACTATATTTCTTCTTTCTTACTACTATTGACTTGTTTTGCCTTCCTCGCTTACCTGTACTTTATTTTAGCCCGGTCGACCTATGATTCCTACTAGGTAGCTTGTTTAGTACTCATGTTGCTCTTTTGTACCATTTTTGTGGTGTAGATACTAGTATTATTTATTGGAGATGTCGAGGTCATGCGGAGTAGACACAACAGATTGCATAGGCTATGATGAGCTTTATCGTCTGAGTTGATCGTGGTTTCCTTGTTTCCCAGCCTGCTTTATTTTGTCCATAGTGGGCCCTATGTAGTATTTTTTTATAGGAGTTACTTTATATATATTAATCTTTTGGATACTCCATTTAGTAGCTCTATGTGCCATTGACATCAAGTTTTTGGATTTGGGTTGTATATATATTTCTTTCCTGCTTTCGCTATTATATACTATTGGCTATATTATTTCTTTCTTTGTTGATCTTAAGTGTTTATGGACTGTTGTAAAAAACTCCAGGATTTAGGGATAAACTTGTCTATCGGAAGGTTGTAGATGCCATCATGACCTGAGATTGGGTCGTGACGTAACTAGTGCTCCAATTCTTGTCTTTCCAGTTAAGGGCCAGTCTTATATAGTATATTATGATTCTTTAGGTGTTGGATTGGTTTGTATTCTGATTAGCAGGGCTACGTAATAACTTATACATCAAGGCAGTTGTAGGATCACGAGCACAACTACCCCACCCATGATTTGTGGCAACTGTAGTTTTCGAGCTTAAGATCTAGAGGTGCTATCTTCATGGAGTCCATCGTGCGATTTACACTAACCACCATAGTTTGCATTACATTATGAGTTAGAAGGATCTTAACTTTAGACAATGGAGGTGGATTGAGCTCCTTAAAAACTACGATTTGAGTATTTTTTATCATCCAAGCAATGGTAATGTAGTTGCTGATGCCTTGAGCTGAAAGGCAATGAGTATGGGTAGTTGGCTTCTATTTCTATTTTTGAGAGGCCTTTGGCTTGAGACATTCGTTCCTTGGCCAACATATTAGTTAGTTTGGATCTTTCAGCGCCAGAGAGGGTTTTTTCCCATATTGACTCCAGATCGTCTTTATTTAATTAGATTCAGTCTCACTAGTATGAGGATCCTCACTTGGTTCAAATGAGAAAGAGAGTTTTGTTGGGTGATTTTAATTAGGCTTCATTAGATTCTAATGGAGTGTTATGGGTTCATGGCCGCCTAGACATTCTGGGAGTTGGCGACCTAATTCATACTTTGTTTTCATAGGCACACTGCTCCAGTACTTTATTCACCCAGGTATCACAAGGATGTACTACTATTTGAGGCAATACTACTGATGAAAGGGTTTGAGGATAGCTATAGCGTCCTTTGTGTCTTGATGTTTGAACTGTTAACAAGTAAAGTTTGAGCACTACATACCGAGAGGTGAGATGTAAAGACTCCTTATACCTGAGTGAAAGTAGGAGCTGATTACTATAGACTTCATTTTCAGACTTCCCCGCACCTCGTAATGCCATGTATTTGGTTCATCATGGATTGATTGACAATCAGCTTATTTCCTATCACGTACTCGACTTTGGATGCAGAGAGATTAGCTGAGTTATATGCTCATGAGGTAGTTTGGCTACATGGATTTCCATTTTCTATTATATCCAAAAGAGGCACACAGTATTTTGGAGATTGATTCAGAAAGAGTTGGGTACTAAGATTGATTTAAGTACATCTTTTCACCCATAGACCAATGGGCAGTTTGAGAGGACTATTCAGATACTTCAGTACATGTTACGAGACTATGTTTTTTATTTTGGAGGTAGTTAGGACAAGCATTTTTCCTCAATAGAGTTTTCGTATAATAATAGCTACCACTCTAGTATTCAGATAGTTCCTTTTGAGGCTTTGTATGGTAGGCGTTGTAGATCTCCAGTGGGGTTTTCTTATAGCTGAAAAGTTTGGCCCCAGAGTTTTGAATGGCTTCGTTATACTATGGACCAGGTCAGACTTATATGGGATAGGCTCTGGGCAGCGCAGAGTAGGCAAAAATCCTAAATGGATCATAGGCTTCAGCCCTTTAAGTTTAGAGTTGGTGATTTGGTCTTCCTCCAGGTGTCGCCCATGAAGGGCGTTATGAGGTTTGATAGGCAGGGAAATATTAGCCCTATGTTTATTAGGCCTTATGAGATCCTACAGAGAATTGGTGATGTTTCCTACAGACTTGCCATACCGCTAGAATTAGTTGTAGTTCATCCAGTTGTCCATGTATCGATGCTTTATTAATATATGCCAAACCCGTCCCATGTACTTTGTCGAGAATCTGTACAGATTAATGATAGCTTGACTTATGTTGAGGAGCTAGAGTTTATAATAGATAGGGATATGAGGCGTCTCAGATCCAGAGATACTCCGATGGTGAAGGTTCATTGGGCACATCGAATAGTCAAGGAGGCTACTTAGAAGATAGAACGTGATGTGTGGGCCCAGTATTCACTTCTATTTAAGCCTTAAGGTACTACTCTTTACTTGACTTTCAATCACGAAAGTCCTATTTAGTGGTGGATTTTGTAATGACCAACTTGATCATTTAATTGCCTTTCATCTTTTTCTATTTTTAGAGTTTTCTGTTAGCTACCCCAAGTCATTTACGACTTTTTGGGACCATTAGTTTGGTTCCCTAGCAGTTCTATATCTTGTTATATCAGCTTTCCTACTTTGGAGGCTTAACCTTGAAGTGATGGAACTTAAGAGTGAATTTTTAGTAAAAGATTCTCCAATGTCGACTTTGGTCTAGATGTACCTTAATTTTGTGTCTTGGGGTTTTCATTTTGAGTTTGAGATATTTGTCGAAATTCAGTTCATTCAAAGCTCAATTTGGAGCCTGGGTGATCATTTGGTGATAGAGCTTTGGATCGAAATTCCAACGGTTCCATCATCTCTATAATGATTATTTTTAGCTAGTTGAGTCATTAGTTTTCTTCGCGAGGCGTCTGAGATTGTTTTGACTTAGTTGTGAAAAGTTGGAAGAAATACCCCTTTTGATTATTTTGGTTTAGCGGTCATTTTCGTTAAAATGGACTCCGATGTTCGTTATGTCAATTTCATTGAATCTGCATATGTTTTCCACTCAAAATACATATTTGGTTTGTTGGTTTTTGACTTTGTATTGATTTTTTACCCTCTTTTAAAGTTTATATGTTATAAAAAATTCTGCAAAATCAGGCCTTCAGTGCGATTGCGCTCCTTCTATGCGTTCACGGTTAATGTTATTATTTTCTTTTGTGTGATCGCAGTGGTGGGCGATGCAATTGTTCTGGGTTAGGGATCTAGGGGCGCGTAATCTTGGTGGGTGCTGACTTGGTTGTTGGGTGCTATCGCGCTATGGCATGACCAGTTTATAAAATGGCAGTCCACCATTTCCATTTCATTTCCTAATTCTTCTCCAACAATTCCCCCCTCCCCCCTCCTTCTCCCATCAATTCAAGGGTAACTAGTGGTTTTAGTCAAGTTGAGCAAGGAAGTTGTTCCTCATCACCTTATCCACGAAATTGGTAAGTTCTCTCTCCCCTTTTCCTCTTCCTTATAGTTTTGCACGACCTCAATGGTTAAATTGAGATTTTGGGATAAATTATAGTTAATCCTAGGTAATTAGTGAGTTAGTGTAGTGTTGAATCTTAGGTCAACCTTTCTCTGCAAATTCCTCCCCAATTTAGGTCAGTTTTGCGCCTTGATTCCGGCTAAAACTCCACTTGCAATATTTTGGACTTCTCCATAATCTTTGATTGGTCAATTTAGGACCTTCTGGTGGTCTAATCGGGCTAGAATTTTAATCACGCGTTCCTTGCGTTAATTCCATTGTGCCAGTGATTTTAGTTTATTTTTTGGGGTTGTGAGGCCCGCAGGCTTGTTTTTAGGCCCATTTTAGTCCCGAATTGCACTTAGCATATGGGTCTCATTATTCATGTTTGTACCCCTGGATTTAGAATTTGAATGTTTTCAGTCATTTTAGTTGTGTTCGGAGCATTGGGCCATGTTGTATGCTTTTTGAGGATTTTCGTTGGTGCCTAGGTTGGCTAAGTCTACTTTCCTTATAGACTGGATACTGATTATGCTAGTTGATATGGCTAATTGTATTGGTGATTGTTAGGTTTGTCGCCTCAATTTAGATGAGTTTTTATTCTTATGCTGGCTTTTGGGGGTCCCATGGAGGGACGTAGAGGGTGTGGATTATTTATGATTATGTTGGTCTTGTAGGGGGCGACCTCAGACTTTTTGGATATGTTTGAACCTTTATGATGAGCGAGTGAGATGAGTTCTTAGTTGGTGTACTTTGGTTGATCCTAGTCTGCTAGTTCCTCCTTTATTCAAATTTTTACTTTAGTTGCACTCACAATCATGTATCCTCACATTGTCACTTCTAGTAAATTGAGCATCGGCGTGCCCCGGGGCTATAATGGCTTTATATTCTCGGTTAACCAATTAAAATTAGGGGGTTTTTGGCTGACTAACTAATGAAAATTGAGATTTTCTTACCTATTTTTATACATATACTACGACCAGCCTATGGTAAGCCGCTATTTTAAAATATTACAAGAAGAGTTTTTAACTGTTATGGATGATACACTATTACTCAGAAGGTTACTTATGGTAATAATGGGGAGGAGATCCCCTGTACCTGCATTAGGGGACTGGTATACCACAATCTAGGACGATTTGGAACTAAGGGTCAGGGACTCCATTTTTTGGTATGGTTTTGGCACTAAGGGTTGGGTACCCCAAGATTTTGTATGGTTTGGTACTAAGGATCAGGGGGCCCATGTTTCAGTATGATTTTGACATTAAGGGTCAGGGACCCATGATCTAGTATGTTTTGGCAATGAGGGTCAGGTACCCCACGATTTGTCATGGTTTTGCACTAAGGATCAAGGACCCCGAGGATTTGGCACTAGTTAGTATTGATCATATTTACTTTTCAGGACCCTCATGCACTCATTCTCACATTGTTTGTGCTCACTGGGCTTAAGGGTGGAGTCATGGTTGGTTTGTTGTGTTGTTTTTTCTTACCAACTGGAAGGGGCATTAGGTAGGATTTTATGTGTTTATTTCTTATTCTTCACTTAGTTGCATTTACACCTTGATCGAATCAGTATTGGCTCTTGATTGGAGTTCAGGTGTACTCCCTTACTTCAATTTTGGGCTTTACAGATAATGGTTAATGCCCTTATGCGATGGCTATATTTCTGATTTCCTAAATAGCTTTATACTTAGACCCCGTTGATAGTAGTTACACTTCAACTCTTTTTCCCCTTCATGTATTAATAGTTTGTTTATTCCTGCTTTCTTACTATCATTAACCTATTTTAATTATCCTCGCTATTCCTTTACGTGTACTTTATTTTAGCCTGATCGTCCTATGATGCCTACTGGGTACCCGTGTTTGGTACTCATGCTTCACTTCTGTACCATTTCATTATAAAAATACAATTAGGGGTTACTAGAGACCCTGAGGTCGTTTTGGGTAGATACTGCTGATTGCAGAGACTACAGTGAAATTTAGCGTTCGAGCTAATCGTGCTTTCCATGCTTTTTAGCCTGCTTTATTAGCAGGCCCTGTGTAATATCATTTTGTAGGGGATATATTTGTATATATTTATCTCTTGGTTACTCTGTTCGTAGCTCCATATACCATTGACACCAGGTTTTGGGATTTGGGTTGTATATATCTCTTTCCTACTTCCACTATTATATATTATTGGTTATGTTATTGCTCGATTTGTTGATTCAGAGAACATATGGCTCATTGGATGTAGCTCTGAGCTATAGAGATAGGCTTGTCTACCAAAGGGTTTGTAGATGCCATCATGATTCAATATTTTGGTCGTGACATGGTGATACTTTAATTTTCTACTGTGTTTTGGATATGCACCTACGTGGAGGAATTTGAGCTTTCTAGTGGGATATTATATATGGGTTGAGCCTAGGATTTGGCATTATGCCCTGATGACTATGCCCTAGCTGCCTTTTACAAGGTTTATGCATGTGGGTTTGAGTTCCTCCATCAGACCTGCCGACCTGGTTCGCTATGCTCAGAGATTATGCTCAACCGTAAAGAGAGATATATATGAGAGTAGTGGTATATGTATGGAGTGTCCCATGGGTCCTACCCTTCGATCTATAGTGCCGAAAGGAGGAGGAGCATGTGGGTTGTATTGTGGCACTTTTACTTTTAACAATCCCTTTGCATTGTATTGTATTTCCTACACGTACTTGCTGGTAGTATGGGATGCCATTAGGTTTTGTATGCTAGCTAGGTTATTCTTTGTCTCACTAGTAGTATGGGATGCCGGGTTGGGTATTACGTGTGGTCTTCCAATAATTCTTTACTACTTTCTTTATCTTACTTGTAGTTAATGTTGCTTTGATACTTCTTGTGATTTACTGTTACCATGTTAGGGTTTTACCCATATTGTTGTGACGCTGGAGCTCTAGGTATGTATTTTCTGTCACTCGTTTGTTTGACTTATTTGATGCCCATGTAGCCTATTATCTTAGTGTTTCTTGCTTTGTTCCCTACCTCCTAATTAATTTTTTTCTTGCCTAGACTTGTTTGCTAGTTAGTACCATATAGCTCTTATTAGCTCGCTTTAGCTTATGGTTTAGTCATATCTCTTCTACGGTTTTTTGCTAATGGCGTAGGTGCATATTCTTTCCTCGATGGGCCTTCTTTTTATCTTGTATTTTTGTTTGTATTTACGTTGTTGTCTCCAGTTATCTAGTTACCTTTCCTTTTTTGTCTTTTCTTTCTTATATCTGATGTATTGTTTATCTCACTTTTCTATTACTTATATCTTATGAGTGTCTTGTTGGCCTATGATGCCTACTAGGTAACTATTGTTTTAGGTAATCATACTACACTTCAGCATGTTTTTTGTGATGCTGGGCATAGGGTGGGTTATCGATTAGGATGTTATTCATTCATGTACAGGTTTTGTGAGTTTCCGGTGACACAATGAGCTTATCACGTTCAAGCTCCTCTTGCCTTTGGCAGCACAATTATCTTGCTTCTTTTAGATTGTAACAACCCGAAACTTGACACTTGGTGATAAAATCCTAAATAAAGTGCGGGTTGAGTTCTTGAATTAATTAAAGGTCATAAACAATCCCAAACACAAATTTGAGTTTAAGGCCTTCCCTTCCGGCTTAGTTTGGTGTTATTTATTGCATAGGTCAACTTTACTTGACCATGTATTTTAATCCTTAAAGAGTTAGGTGACTTATGACATATCAAAAGAAAGCTCCTTGAATCTAGTTTCCAACTCAACAAACAACGTGTCAATTTAAGTTGGGAGTAAACAATTATGTCCATTAAAGAGAAGTCCTGTCTAGTTTTCCTATTTCCATGAACTATGAATCGGGAGCCACCAACCGTAGATAAAAACTACGAACCATCACTTTGATCTATTGTTCTATTCTATTGATCCCCTTTCATAGGGTATTGGTCCCATAGACCATAAAATGAATTCCACGGACCATAGACCAATTCCACATACTATTGAACTATCCTTGGAAGGTCCCCAAGCCCTGTTTTCATCAATTTTTTCTAGGGTCTTTTCAGTCTTTTACCATTTTTCAATAAGTCCTTCAAGGTCTTTCTAGGCATACGAGTATGTAATCCAACACTTCATTATTTCTCCTATTATTTTTACAATCGTCATACAAGAAAAGAAAACATCGATCCCTTATTATTCTCCAAGGGGTAAAGGCTAGGGTCTCAAGGTCATATCCACTTCTTCAATTCCAACCTTAAGATCTCCAATTCCATGTATGTGGGCTAATGAACAAGGGGTTCGTTCAATCCCTTGTCCCCAAATCCCAAGTTTTAAAATTAAAAAACTTATATAAGATCTTTCTAGGGTTATTGAATTTACTCCCTAAGTTGAGAATTATTCTCCTACTATGTTTATTGAAGTCATTTAGTATTTACTATGCATTCCTACATTTTCATGGCATGACTCATATCTTATATGTATTATGTTGGTGTCTTTACTTAATATTTTAATAATAAGAATTTCTTTCATGTGCTAAGTGTTAAGAATTTCACAAGCTAAGAATCTACCCGGTTTAGATTTGAAAGTCATATTTTCTCATAAATGATGTGTAATTCTTGAGTAGGAAGTATTAAAATAAAGAGACATTAAGAATTTCCCTAAATTATAGGCTCTAGCATGATTTAATTAATACCCGAATGAATTTGAAAGATTTGCCGAAAAGGGCTAAGACATGTTATTTTTTATTAGTTTCTACTTAATAATGATTTTAACTGGTCAAGTTAGGAGCATGTGTATGTTTTGGGAGTACTATTAGCAATATGTATTAGGTTGAAAGACTCAATCCCAGAACTATGTTTCCAACCATAGGATGACATGTCATCGAAAAGGCATTATTATGATAGACCCGACTTAGTTAGATCCACTAGGTTACTTGATAGGTATTGTACTTGTGGTGGGGATTAGTTCACCCATTAGCTGAGATCCAGGCTGAATTCCATATCTTCTCACATGATCTTATATGTTGATTATAGAACCTTCCATCGTGTTATGTGTCAATTTTTTAAAGATGGTTTAAATTAAGTAAGCTTTACTTTATCGAATCTAATGAGGTTTACAAATGATTTTTGAGTCTTTTCCTTGAATTTTGAAATGGTGAAGTTCCATATTATAAATTGAGTTTACTTAAGTTTTATACATTGAGGTTTGTAGTTCAGAGTCAGGATTCCCATTTTCAGAATTAAAAGAAATTTCATTTTTAATATATTTATTAGTTCATTAATTATGATCAAGTTTGAAGTTCTCTTTAGATGCTCAATGTTTAAAATGAAACCCACATTTTAATATGGAGTGTGTCATCATAGTAGTGTTAATTATACTGTATATAACTAAGCTAGTGGTAAGTCATTTTGGGTCGGCATAGTAGAAAGTTGACGTTTATTAATAATGATACTATTTCTTATTATTGCCTTCAATATTGACAGTCAGAGTAGTTCACAAATTACATAACCAAGTTCATGGTTTATATAGAGTATTGTTGAGCATATTGATAATGATTATTCATTTTACCTTTCTGCATGCTCAGTATATTCAATATATTGATCGCATACTTTGTGCTACATATTATTTATCATATAGATCAAGCCATCCATCTAAATGTTCATGGTTGACTTGATTTGCATTCTTTTGAGAAGTAGAAGTTTGTGAGTTCCTATTTGATCGGGGAACCAGAGTTGATGTTATTACATTCCTCCACATTTATTAGAGTTAGAATATTAAGAGTTATTCATTTCATTTTAGTTTTGATAGCTAGAGGCATTTTTCTAGCATTTGCGATTCAACTTGTAGTGGCTTTCAGACATTGACATAGAAAATTTGAAATCAGTTTGTCATATTCATTTATATACTTATTACATGTGAGATGACACATTACACTTTATGATTTATTTATAAATTACTTCCTTTGAATGCGAGTGTTCGAGTTATGCATGAGCCAAGGGTCCATTCGAGGCCCCTAAGTCGACTAAGTACCTTAGGATTCCTTGTGGCACCTAGGAGGTGACTTTGGGGCGTTACAAACTTAGTATTAAAGTTCTAGGTTTATAGAGTCCTAGGATGTCTGAAAGCCAACATTAGGCAGAGTATTAGTTATGGGTATGAACTGTAGCATACTTATATTAAAGAAACTACTAAGCATTTAGGAAAGTTTCCCTTTGTTCAAGTTTTACTTCGTGCCTTGGAGTTTAACTTCGGGAAACTCTTTTATAACTCATGATTTATGCACTTCGAATCATGCCACCCATAAGAGAACTTGTCTGCAGAGAAAATAACCCATCAGTTCTGAAATTAGGATATAGGAAGATCAAGTCCCTCACTCTCCTATTTCCCTCATTAATTCAACTTCTACCCTAATTCTTATTTGGAGGTAAGTTATGTTAATCAGGCGGTGGTAGTAGTAGTAAAGAATACTTTTTTGTGGTGGACAACAGAGGTATAGTTGAGATAGATGTTATTGCAGAATGATCACAGAGCTAGGGAAATAAAGTAAGACATGTAGAAATTAGAATGGGATATAGTTGTTGATTAAGGTGTGTAGTTGGAGGTTGTATGATTATTCGAGATTAGAAGGATGGTATGTCCTTATGTGTTAGTTAAATCGAAATAATTTAGGGCTTGTCTCATGGTACTGTGAGTAGGATGAGAGGTTGATGGTTAGAAAGAATGGGATTGTGTTGTGGATGAATAGAGTAAGGTTGTGCATAGGCTCGAATATGTTAGGAGGGATGGTTGAGATTTGGATAAGTTATTGTTGATTTTCATAGGTCTAGTATTCAATTGAGATTTTCTAGTTATAAATATGAGTAGTGATGGAAATTTATATGTTATCTGTGTGTAGTATCAAATTATAGGCTTGGAATGTAGACAATTATTCTAGTGTGAAGTATTGTCGTATGAAGGAGGATAAAGGATTAAAGATGTAATGTTAGTATTCTAGAGAGAATGTTGACATTTCAGTGCTAGCCTTTAACATACAGTAGTTAAGAAGATAGTTTAGAAAGGAGCAAAAGAAAAATAATCTGAGTATGAATAGTCATAGTTCTTAAAGGGCAGCTTGGCATTTAGGTGTATAGCGAGTATTCGATCTTGTAGGGCATTGAGTTGTAGACTAATATAGATAATGTGTTCCTAGACTTTGAATTTTTATCCTTTGTCCTAAGGGGGAGATGGTAAGGTGGAGAACAAGTTATATTTTTCAACCTTGATCATAAGTACTCCCAATGTAGAACTATGACCAGGTGATGACCCATTCCTACTTTATCATAATTCTTTTACTTTATTCAGAGATGAATGATCACGACATTCCCTTTTTCATGTACCATATGAAGTCTTATGTTTATGTTTAATTTATGGAATGAGAAGCAATTTTTTTAGACATCCCAACAGCATTCCTCATGGTGCAAAAATACAGTTAGCTCATGTTGTTAGCTATAAAAGTTCCAGTATGATTTTTAAATGTAGTTCTTATTATATTCCAACTATTCAGTCTATTCTAGGATTTTGGTGT